>JAQQSK010004237.1:0-175010 GCA_028658325.1 Potorous gilbertii
CTTTTCCTTGTATTATTGGCTAGATTGGTTTCATTTGTACAAAAACCTTTTAATGTAATCAAAATTATCCATTTATATCTCACAGTGCCCTCTATGTCTTGTATATTCATGAATTATTTTCCTATCCATAAATCTAATAGATAATTTACATTCTTTTAATTTTTTTTCAACTTTTCCCTTTATTTCTATTTTGTGCTTGTATCAATTTTGACCTTTATATGGTGTGAAATGTTGGTCAGTGTCTAATTTCTGCCAAATGCTTTCCAGTTTTCCCAGTAATTTTTGTCAAATTGTGAGTTCTTGTTCCCAAATCTTGGATCTTATCAAACACTAGATTAATATGGTTATTTAATACTGTTTATTGTGTACCTAATCAGTTCCACTGATCACTCTATTTCTTAGCCAGTACCATGTTGTTTTGATGATTAGCACTTTGTAATAGCTTGAGATCTGGCTATACTACCTTCCTTCACATTTTTTCCATTGATTTCTTTGATATTCTTGGTCATTTATTTGTCCAGATGAATTTTGTTATTTTTTTTCAAGCTCTGAAAAGTAATTTTTTGATAGTTTGATTAGTGTGGCATTGAATAAGTATATTAATTTAGGTAGATTGTCATTATTAATTGTTATTAGGATATTGGCTTGGCCTACCCATGAACAATGAATATTTTTCCAGTTGTTTAGATCTGATTTTATTTGTGTGAAAGGTGTTTTGTAATTGTATTCATATAGTTCCTACATTTATCTTGGCAGAGAAACTCTCAAATATGTCATATTGTCTGCAATTATTTTAAGTGTAATTTCTCTTTCCATTTCTTCCTTTGGACTTCATTGGTAATATATAGACATGTTGATGATTTATGGGAGTGTAACACCAGTGCGATATTCACAGCACCTACAGTGGCTACGAATATGCCAGCAGTTCTGAACTGCGAAATATAAGAGACTCTCCACTTGGAAAACAGAACCAAAACATATATTTAAACACTAGAAAGCCGAATCCCAACACCAGAAAACCAAATCCATCACAGCAACAAAGAAATCTATATGCAATAACAATGTAGGAATCAGCACCATTCCGAAGCCTTCCTTCTGTTAGTCTTCCCATAAACTAGCTCCCTTATACAAAATGCCCTTCTCTCACTCACAATCCACTGCCTGCTTCCTCTGTCCTTTCAGGCTGTGACTAGTTTGACCAGCTTCCTTTCCACTCTGATCCAGCTCCACCTTTCTTGTCCCACCCTTCCTGCTCCACCTTTCCACCCATTTAGCAAGCTCCTTCAACCACATGTGACTTAGGCTTTCATGTGATTTAAGTAGGTCACATGGCCTATTAATACATGGGAAAGATCTTCAAATTAAGCAAAAATACAATTTAAGTGAAAATACATTAACAATTCAAGATGTTCATTTTATATCCAGCAACTTTGCTGAAATCATCATTTCAACTAGTTTTTTAGGTGATTTTCTAGGGTTCTCTAAGAATACTATCATATCATCTGCAAAGAAGGGATAGTTTTGTTTTCCCCTTGTAATATTTTTATTCCTTCACTTTTTCTTGTTTTATTGCTATAGCTAGCATTTCTAGTACAATATTGAATGATAATGGTGATCATGGACATGCTTGCTTCACTCTTGATCTTATAGGAATGGTTCTACCAAATATTTAAAGAACAATTAATTCTCCTACTATATAAATTATTTGGAAAAATAGGCACATAAGTTCTGAGAGTCTGTAAGTTTTTCCAAGGCAGTTTGATCTAAGCAGGGTTCTGGTCACTGCCCTCTTGGCCTGTGCTCTGGTCTGTGAATGCTTATAAACACCCTTATGAGAAATCCCTGCTTCCCTACAGCTGTACCCTCTAGTATACTAATGCTGCTCTTCACCCTGGAACTAAGACCCAGAACTGTGTACGAGCAATGCAACAAGATCTCATATCTATGTAGTGTCAACAAAGGGGACTTTGTAATCTCCTTTTGACCATCTGTTAATTTCCTTGCTATCTGTGAACTGAGAGGTCCTGAAGTCGTTGCTAGTGAAGCAACCTCAGAGACCTATTGCAGGCTTGCCAGAGCCAACCTGGTATGCACTGTGCTCCAGGTCTGATCACCACTTTGATGAAACAGACCTTTCCTGCCTACCTCCTAAGTTGTCTTGATCTGAAAAATTGTTTTATCTTGACCTTTTGTTGGTTCTGCTACTTCAGAATCTGATTTGAGGTTTTATTTTAAAGTTGTTCAGAGGGGAATTTGGGAGAGTTCAGGTCAATTTCTGCCTTTACTCTAGCAATTTGGATCCTACACTCCACAATTTTTTTAAAAAAAATTTTCCAAGGTACAGTTTCTAGTCCTACAATACTAAGGATCTATTAGAAATGGAAAAAATCAATAGGTTATGGAATGAGAATAGAATCCACTCTACACATCAGATAGACTTGAAATATTTCTCTTACTATTGCCACTTAACTATCTTTATGACCTTGGACAAGATATTTACCCTATCTGGGCCTCAGTTTTCTCCTATGTAAAATGATGGGGTTGGATTATGTAACCTCTAAGGTCTCTTCCCACCCTAAATCAATGTAACTCAAAACCATGTGAAATCTCCATTCTCTTTAAAAAACAAAAACAAAAAATTCCAAACATCAAATAGATTAAACCCAGAAAACATAAAAATTAATTAATATGAGAAAGAAGTCTAAATACTTTCAGAAAGTTAGAGCTAATAACTTCTCTCACCTAAGCACAATAAGGAATTACTCTGCATGCAAGTTGTGGGAGTTACAAGAATTTTTTTCAGGTTGTTTTAAAGGTTTATCTTAGATAGTTAAAGTTATTTTAAAATAATTTATTTTCTTTCAGGTTTCCTTTTACTTTGTTCCTTACTGGGTTTTGGTAGAAGATTGGCTTTTAATACATTTTAAGGGTATGGTAAATGATTAATATACACATATACATACATACATATATTACATATTATACACACATTATTAAAACATTTAATTAAGGAACTGGACAACCTAATTATACAGTCACCATGAAATTGTTAGTAGAAAAGATGGTAAATTATTTAATTATAGCACACTATGCACAGATATATCATTGTTATTCTACTAAATGAATTGTAACATATAGGATATCAAGTAGCCAACCTATATTACTACAGAAACAATTACATATACTTGAAGGAGATGTTCAGAGACTTATGACTTCAATGCAAATTCAGACTTCAAATTAATTAGTGACACTTGAATAAGTAGACTTTTTTAAGGGGTGAGAGGAAATGCTACATCAATAATAACACTTTAATGTTTGCTTCTTCAACTGTTGGAAACTTCCAGCAATTATTAAGCCAACAGACCTCCAAACTAGGGTTGCATCAATATTTCTCTCTGGCTGTGACTCCACAGGAGTTATAGATTATAATGCTCTACGGTTTTCCTCCCTAGGGTTTACTCTTAGCTATAGGCCAAACTTTACCTCACTGGCTAAAGTCAGAAGCGCTCCTGAGGAGAAGTTGCCATGGTGAATTTAGATGTCATTTTGTGAACATCTCCTGCCTTACTATCTTTTTTCCTCTGTCTTTATCATTGTGACACTATCTCTTTTTCTGTTGCCCCTTGCTCCTCCTCTTCTTCTCTTCTCTCTTTTCCCATCCTCTTTTTCCTCCCCCTTTTCCTTTTTCCTGTCCCTCTTCCTCCTCCCTGACCCCTTGTCCTTTCTTTCCCTTCTCTCTTTCTTTCTCTTCCATCTTCTTTCTTGTCCCTTCTCCCTACTCCTCTGTCAGCTTCCCTCTTCCCTTTCCCCTCTCTCTCTAGCTTATTTCTTTCTCTCACATTATAGAATTATAAATTCTGGAAATTGGAAGAGAAATCAAAAGGCATTCTCAAGTGCAGACATTCTTAAACTTTTTTGGTGGCGTGGATTCCTCAGGCAGTCTGGTGAAGCTTATGGATTTCTTCTCAGAATAATGTTTTTAATGAATAAAGTAAGATACACAAGGGAACTAACTATATTATATGTATTAATAAAATATTTTAAGAAGAACAAATTCAGAGACCCTAGGTTAAGAACCTCTGATCTAGTATGAACCCCCTGCCCTCTCATATTTTTCAGATGATAAAATTGAGCCCCTGGCTAATTGACTTGTCCATGTACATTTCCTTTAAAATACATGTTATATATGTATGTGTATACACACATATGTATTGTATCATATATGATTTCACTGTGTTGAAATAGCATATTTATATGTACATATATGTGCATTTAAGTGTATGTATGTGTGTTTGTGGTTGACAATGTTGACAATATGCCTAAGTAAGTAGAGTGCTGGGTCTGGAATCAGGAAAGCAAGTCTTCCTGAGTTTAAATCTAGCTGCAGATGCTTACTAGCTGTGTGATTCTGGGTGAGTCACTTAACCTGTTTGACTGTTTCCTCATCTGTAAAATGATCTGGTGAAGGAAATGGCAAACCATTCCAGTGTCTTCTAAGAAAACCCCAAATGGGGCCAAATATGAGTGATAATGACTGAACAGCAGCAACACCCACCGTTCTGCTAAGTGACTCAATGGATAGGATCTAGAGTCAGGAAGTCCTGAGTTCAAATGTGGCCTCAGAACCTTACTAGCTGTGTGACCCTGGGCAAGTCATTTAACCTCTACTCAACTTATTCTACTGGAGAAGGAAATGACTAACTATGCCAGTATCTTTGCCAAGAAAACCGCGTGGAGATCCATGGAGTCATGAAGAATTGGACATGATTGAATGACTGAACAACGTTTCACCAGTTCTCAGCATTATTTTAAGTTTGGTTGTGCCGGTCAGTTGAACAGAAATACCATTATCATCATAAGAAAAGATTTACTGAGTGCTCATTATGTCAATGTCACTGGTATAAGAACTTTGAGTCTATGTCATAGGAAGCCTCCTCTTCAGAAAATTTCATTGGAGAGAGAGATTAACATGGGATACTAAGTACGAATATACTTATATACAGAAATAGAAGTATAAACATCAATCAACTAATAAATATTTATTAAGCATTTAGTATGTACCTATGCCTATGCTAGGCATTGGAGCTATAAATAGAAAAATGAGATCATTTCTTCCCTCAAAGAAATGATATTCTATATATTCATTGTATAAGATTTTTGTTCACATTATGATCAATATCTACGATGCTGAACTTGAGAAAGCAATGTCTTCTAGACAGAATCACAGAGATAGAAACAAATAAACCGATTGGGATGGTATGAGGTCCGATGGGGCATGAGAATAAGCAAGCAAAAATTTCCAAATGGATAAAATTTCACAAAAAATTGGTCATAACCTTGCTGCATTTTAATTTTAATATGAACAAAATGTTTTAGAGATCATTGTGTTTCTTAGAAGAATGTAAGCTCCTTGAAGATAGACTATATCTTTTGGTATTCCCAGTGTCTAGCATTGTGTCTTGGGTATCATAATACTATGTCAATTATGTTGAAATGAATCAAATTTATTTTCATTCATATTCAAGCTGCCACTTCTGAAGCCTAACCAAATCACCTTGTCAGGCTTGTTTCTTTTACTCTAAGAATATATACAAATTTAGTTTAAGGCAGGGCATTCAAGAACATGATGCAGCGTGAAGTAAAGGGAAAGGTTTTATAAATAGGCCTTTGCTGCCAGGATTGGCCTGGGGACAGGTAAAGTACTATTAATAGCTAAGAATGGTTGAATTTTGTATAGCACTTTAAACTTTGAAAATCATTGTAATCAATGAACTCATATGATCTTCATGAG
Source organism: Potorous gilbertii (assembly GCA_028658325.1). NCBI lineage: Eukaryota > Metazoa > Chordata > Mammalia > Diprotodontia > Potoroidae > Potorous > Potorous gilbertii. Next base: position 5,792 of record JAQQSK010004237.1, read on the forward strand.
AACTGTGAGAAGTACATGCTGTTATTACACACATTTGTTATTTGCAGAGATGAAGAGTGTCTAAGAGAGGTTAAATAATTGGTCACACAGCTATAACGGTAGGAGTTTCTAGTAAAATTGGAAACTAAGTATCCTTAATTTCAAGTTAAGTACTCTTTTATTAGGACAGTCTCAATCTCTGTAACACTTTTGTTGTTCAGTCTTTTTTTTGGTTGTTTCTGACCCTTTGTGACCCCATTTGAGGTTTTCTTTGCAGAGATACTGGAGTGGTTTGCAATTTTCTTCTCTAGATCATTTTACAAATGAGAAAATTGAGACAAACAGGATTAAGACACTCTTGCCCAGGGTCACAGAGCCTGTAAATATCTGAGGCCAGATTTGAACTCAGGAAGATGAGTCTTCCTGACTCTGGACTGGGCACTCTATCCACTGCACAACCTAACTGCTCCTCTGTAATACTGTAAGTTACATGGAAGGTAGAATGTGAGGACCTACCTGTCGAAATTTCACACTCAGTGACCCATCAGAATGTTGCCCCCTGCCTCCCTACCAAATAGAAAAATTTATCTTATATTAACTACTTTGACTTACTGTAACTTTCAGCTCAAAACATATTGGCATAAAGCTGTCCTTATTAATGGGGAATTGGATTATTTAATGTTCTTCACTTACAGGAGGTACCAAAATTCATAAGAATAAGAACCAAGAGAGACGACGATTTTCTTACTTGAAACAGTTCCAAATTCTCTTTAGTTCTTTGAAGGGAGAAAAAGACTCTGGGAGAAATGTGACATATAGAGGACTCAATGTCTCAATCATTTCTCTATCATCAGTTTGCCTGGTATCTCATCCTTATGAGGAAAGCAGAATGGCTGGCCTCTTTTGCCAACTTCCCACTTCCCCTCTTGGCAGGAATCAAAGCCTCCCTTTGGAGAGAGATGGGCAGAGGAGTATCTATAGATATTTATTCATGTCTTGCTGTGAACCACCTCTCTACAGACCTATATGGAAAACATAATTTATGTGGACAAAACATAATGCCATTCCTATCCCACTCCCACCCTTACCATAAGAATGCTATTTATAAGTCCACCATTAAAATTTGTATGTTATCTGGAAAGAGAGAGAAGACCCTGGGGATCTCTTATATTACTTTTCTATTACTTCATGAACATAGATTAGTTTGCTATCTTATTTAACAACAATATTATTTTTTGAACAACAATTTCCAAGTGATACAAAATGGCTCTGAGTCATAGATATCACTGTCTCTGAATTATCAAAATTGCAAGTGACCTCAAAAGATGGTGATTAAAAGTATGATGGGTGTAAGTGGAAGGTGCAAAAAATAACAATGATTGTGATCTCATACTCCTATGCTATAAGAAATGATGAGCTCAATGATCTTAGAAAAACATGGAAAAACTTGCACAAAGTAAGAGCAAAATGAGTAGAACCAAGAGAACGTTGTATACAGTAACAGCAATATTGTTTTAAAAACAACTTTGAGTGACTGTCATTTTGACTATTGTAAATACCCAAATTAACTACAAAGGATGTATGAAAGAAAACATCTGTATCTAGAGAAAGAACTGATAAATAGAAGTATGTATAGAATGATTTTACATACCTACCTACATATATATACATACATATATGCATATATACATACATGCATATCTGTGTATAATGATAGCCATCTCTATAGTGGGGGGGGAGGAAGAGGGAAAAAAGTTATTTGAGAAATTTATTTAAATTTATAATATTTATGTTTATATAAATATATAATAAAATTATATTTATAATTATATTATATTAATATCAACATACTATTTCTAACATAAAATATATAAAAATAAAGAGAAATATAATATTTAATAAAATAATATATAGTATATTATAAATATAATGTATAAAATATATTTATATGTGTATGTTTATATATTTGTAATATTAATTGACATATTAGTTTATAATATTAATAAATTTATTTAAACCTATAAAAGCTTTTTGATAAATTTATTATATATTTAAAAGTAGCAGTTGTACATAGTTTTGCAGTTTCATGTAAATTCATTGTTTTTCTATTTTACTGTGTTATGGATATGCTTGTTTTATTTCTTAAGTTCAGAATAAAACAACAATTTTAAAAGCAATTTAAAAGATAATATATTATCAGAAAAGGACATGGGTAAGTTATGTAGTGAAATGGAGGAAATAAAACATTGGTAAAGCCTATGTGATGCTTTGGACCTGATGGAAATGCTAAGAGACCCCCTATGAATTTAGTAGATCCTCCATGGTGAGAGATTTAGCCTTGGATCTGTAAATGTATTTTTTTTATTTTTATTTTTAGACTACAAGGTCAAAACACAAATGCAGAATAGAGAAAAGAAACAGACATATTATAAACTTAAATATTGGAACTTAAAGTATTTTTTTATAATGAAAACTATGCTCCAATATCATTGGTTTACTTTGTAATCCTGATTTTTTCTTTTATGCATTGATTCTGGGAAGGGGTTCACAGTCTTCACTGGACTGACAAAGAGATCCATGATACAAATAAGAACCCACATTCTATGGGGCAGTCATGAGAAGACATAGACAAGAAGCTAGTTCCCTGGATGAAAAGGTGTGGGTGGTTTGCTATCCTCATCAACTGAGATGGGTGGGGGGAGGAGTGACATATTGATGCATTGTTGAAATTGTAGATCCATCAAAATTCTGAAAGTAAATTTATCAAATTACCCAATTTTCCCCTTAAAAGACTAAGAGAGGCCATCTACAAGACTTAGATACAGACAAATACATTTCAATTTCAGAGTAGGGCTGAAGGAGATTAAGGGGAGAATAGAAGAAGGAAGGAAGGAGGAAAACAAATATTTATTAAGCACTTAATATTAATTAAGCACTTTAAAATGTAATGTCACTTGATCCTCACCACTGTGGGAGGTAACACTGTTATTTTCCTATATTAGAGTTGAGGGAACTGAGGCAGACAGAGGTTAAGTAATTTGCCCAGGGTCAGGCATCCAGCAAGTATAGACCAAATTTGAACTCCAGTCTTCCTGACTCCAGGTGCACTGCTCTGTTTGCCGTGATACCTCGAGAGTGACAGCAATGACATGCCTTCCATGACCAGGGAGCAGTTTGGAGCAAGTCTACATAGGGCTCCGCATGTGGCCATGGCATAGCTAGAAGCCTGCAGAAGGGCACCATTCAGGGGAGGGTAGCCTTTGCCAAACTGGGCACAATTTGCAGTTATGAAAGGGAAGGTAATATGGAGGTGCATGGTAACAAACAGAATGTCACTGAACACTTTAGTTACAAGACGCAAATTGGTTTATTGCATAATTTTGACTCCATCTGAACTACCTTTGGTAGGGATAAAGCAGTTCCTAATTCTGCCGGGGTGGATGATGCTGAAACTTAGAAGTTTGTTTTCCTTCCTGAGGTGGGAATAGTGGAAAGGATTAGCTGCCCTGCTGCACCAGAAGAGAGGAAAAGAAGCACTCTCAGAGAACCGGAGCATCTGGATTACATATAATTCTCCTATTACTGTCTGCTGCTGAAATGTCTCAGCCTGACAAGATCAGAGCTGGTGTCATCCTTTTATATTTAATTTTAATTTACAAGAAATAATGTTCTTCCTGCTCCATTTCTTCCAATTCTCTCTTTTCTCCTCGCCTGTTCATTTTTCCTTATCACTTCAAAGTTACTCCTTTCACCAGTGTCATCCTCTTCAGCTGTAATGTGCTTCACCTTTTCACATCTTCTAAATAGATTATTTTTCATTTGTAGTGAAATGCCTCAGCAGTTGTACCTGTAAACTGAAGAATTAAACATCCGTAGTGTAATATGGTAACTGCTTACTAAGAATTGTTTCATCTTCTTAGGAAATGACTTTGGCTAATATTATTTATTAGATGTTTCTTTCATGTCAATATCTCTAATTAATTGAGACCCCACCCCGTTTCCTACCTTTCTTTTTCTCCTTGCTCCCCTTCTTCAATTCCCTTTCTTATTCATCTTTCTTTTCTCTTGTCATTTTTCTATTTCTTCATCTTCCTTTTCTCCTTTTCCTTCTTTTTCTCTTCCTTACTCATTTCTTCCCTCCACCCTTTCCTTCTCTGACTTCTACTTCCTCTTATCTCCTTCCTCCATTCTCTTTTCTCTCTTTCACTTCCTATCCCACCTTTCATTCCCCCTTTCCTCATGCTATTTACCCTTACCATACACCAAACTGTCTTTTAAAATGCTATCACCTATTAGAGAGTAGGCTTTGGGGATTAGGTTTCCCTCACTTCTACCTGGGAGGCATCCCTAGTTATTTTTAAAACTGCCATTGCACCAATCTTAGTACATCAAACAAAAAATTAGAACCTACCAAGAACTTCAAATTTTCTCCCTTCTGGAAATGTATGTGTATATAATATAACACTAGGCAGGACTACATTTAGTTTTCTTCCCCCCTCCCTCCCTTCCTTCCTCCCTTCCTTCATTCCTCCCTCCCTCCCTCTCTCCCTTCCTTCCTTCCATCTCTCCTTCTTTTTGACTTAAGGGTTCCACAAGGATGTATCTACTTGGTGTCACTGTGAGAAAGAAATGAGGGTTGTATATGTAGACCAAGTCATGAATAGCAATTCTTGCTCTTATTCTTGCTGTATTTACTTAGATTGTGGCTACCAAATATGTTCCAAGTCTGTGAGGTTTTTCCCTATGTCATTGCTTCATGCTGTTTTTACTTTGTTGGAATGCATAATTTATCTACAGTTGAGTCTGAAACAGGTGTATTGTATGCCTCCAATTCTTGGTCTAGGAAAGTTTTGAGTTAACCAAACTTCCTTTACCCATCCCGCTTTCTGATTTAACCCTTTAACCTTAGTTAGACGCACACTCTGTATTCAATGTAAGCACTTCTGCTCCAGTTAGGAATTTTGCTAATTGATACTTTTAGTTTCTCAAGAGCTATTGGTTGTCATTCATATCCACTTATCCACTACTTACATTCCTCACAGAACACGTACTAACTATGCTTTTTTGCAACAAATGGATTTCATGTGTTGCAATTACATTCAGATACATTTAAACAAAGGCATAAAGGTAGAGTTGAAGTGAATATTTTTCCCAACGATAAATCTGCTTAGATTGGTCTAAGTAAAACATCCACAGAATGATCATCTATATTTTCATTGGTGCTCTTTCTGAATACCTTGCACATTATAGACATGGTAGTAAATATGCTAGTGATGATGAATTCTTTTCTCTTGGTGTATTCTTTTCGTTTGTACCTATCCTCCAAAATGACAATGGTTGCATCATTGAGGGGATGAGGGAGGGATATTTTTGGGAGGGATACAGAGCACAATCCATTCATGGCTGTCCATCCTATTCTACTCTTGTATCTAGTCTATTCTTCTCATAAAACTGCAACGAAAGGGCCCATCCAATATGCTAGAGAATTTTTCCATGTTCTCTTGACGTGTGTGAATACCAATGAGTTATATTAGGTCTTCATTCATTATGTCTTAATCTTACTATGTGACTAGACCATTTTCTTTTTCAGTCATACATTTCTCTGATAACATCCTTTATTGTATCTGGTCATTGGATCCAGATGGCTCTGGAGGAGAAAGTGAGGCTGGTGACCTTGCACAGCCCTCTCTCACTCAAATCAAAGTCAATTGTGAGCCATGTCATCATCTCCCTGATGTCATAGTCCCCTTCAACAATGAAGGACAAACCACAACCACACAATTTCTTTTGTAATGTGTTGAGTACATGACTTCTAGATATCTCTCATAGTCTTTTGTGTGGTCCTCAAATCCAATTCTTCAGAGATGATTTTTCTGTGACTCAGAATTATGCATCATTAGAAGAAAATTGGTATTAAAAATGAACCTGAAGAAGCTTGGGATCATTAAGAGAACTTCACAGTTTTTCAAAAACAATCTAGCCTGCTATTTTCTACATGTACAATTCTGGGCTCAGCTTATTTTTAATTTACAGTTTCTGACAAAGTCATATGTATTGGTGGATGAGCGCTATGGGTTTTCCAACTACTTGCATAGCCAAGTCTGGACAATGGGAATTTTTTTTATCTATTTGACTTTTCCTTCAGAGATATTAATGTCAAATTCTTTTGAGTAATTATGGATTTCATTTAGGCGGCTCTGAAATTTTTACTGCCTGATCCAATCAACACAATGTCATCCATAAATATGAGGATCTAGAAGACTTTACCTTCCTTAAGGATTCAATCTTTGGTTTTCTGCACTAGTCATACTCAATGACAATGGCAAACATTTTTGGTGAGTCTTCTCATCTTGTTTTATTCCTCACTTGAGGAAATGTTTTTGTATAATCAAGAAACAATAAACATCATAGGACCTTGTATTTTTTATACTTTTCAAGTGCATGAATTTATAGATACAGTCTACTAAAGATTCTAATTTGTGAAAGTTTACTTCTTCTTTTCTCATATCTTTATTAGGGATGCTATCAGGATGCGTATAGATTGGTCTCATGCATTTTGTGTATATGGGATATAGATAGGCATATTGATTGTTAATAATATGACTTTTTTTGGTAATAAGACTCAAGATGTTGCCCATACTTTTTTCTGATACCTTGATAATAGATCACTAGGTTTGATGTTCTCAGCATTTTGTTGCCTTGAGCATACATCTCCTCTGTACATGATTCAGTTACTTGCTTTTCTTATCTTTGTTTTCTTCAGAATCATTTCCAATTCCAGGTAGGACATATGGACTCTGATGTTAAAGTTGAAATGTGCTGGCATCACTATCCTTGGTGATATAAGGCAAAATCTTTAATGAGACTCTGGAAAACTGCTAAGGATCTCCCAGCTTTGAAAATCCAGATGTTAGTGCTTCTCTCTCTGGTAACTATGTATGTATTGCTTATGGTCAAACAGTTGGAAACCATGTCTGTTGATTTTTATTTCTCTGTATTCTCTTTGAAGTTTAGGGTTCTGCCTTTTCCCCTTCAACTAAGTGAATGATATATGTGCTTGATTAAAGAAGATTGTTGACCCCTCAAAAGTTGCTTTCCTTTTAGAAAAGCAGATCCAAGAACCTGTCCAGCAGGCCCTCCTGTGTATGCCTGAGTCTTTCCTGTTGCAATAAAACAGCTCTATCACTACCTCCTTGAGGAGACTTTTCCTGATTCCTTCAGCTGCTAGCTTCTCCCTAAGATTACTTTTCATTTATTTTGTACATATTTTTACTTACTTATATGTGTACATGATGTTTCCCCTGATAAAATGTAAGTAACTTGAAAGCCAGATTTATTTCCTATTTTGCCTTGCCTCTATAGTACCTGGCATAGAGCAGGCACCTACAAGGCTTTTGTGGTCCCAGCTTCACTCAGGCCAATCTGCTAGTTCATATTTGAGATAAGAGCAAAATGAGACACTAGTAGGCAAAGGGGTCTTAGTAAATGTTTAATGACTGGCTCTCTGAAAAGAAAAGTAAATATGACATACTTTCAGTTTTAATCAGCATTATTAATATTTTCTCTATTGTTTTCTTAAATTTAGACAATCAACAAAATAATAAATCTGGTCCTGGTGTGTACTATTTCCCGATTTACAAGGTGCAGATGCTTCCAATGAAAATATTAAAATTAATAGGAGCCTGAAGGTCTTATCTCCAGTACAGCCCTGCTATTGGATGAGCTAATGGTTAACAAAAAGGGGTTTACTTGCTCATCACTTGGGAAAGATACTGAGTACCTTTCTATAGATCTATATAGAACTGATCTATATACAGAAACAATTCTGATCAGCTGGGTGTGGTCAAAAAAGTATGGTGACTTTCAGGGTGATTGGACATCTGCCAAGTTTTAATGACTCTGACTCCTTAAGTATTTGCTTCTTTTATCCCCTTAAATGAATTGAAAGCCATGCCAATGACTCAAGCCTTAATATCCTGAGCCAATTAAGTCTCAAAGATGGTTTCATTACTTTCTAAGTAAATATGACTCTAGCCTGAACGCAGTACATTCTTAGGAAAAGCAACTTTAGACAAAATGGCAGGGCTCTAGAAAGTTGATAGATAAATTTATATGGTATTATTCTACATATGTATGGATATATTTAATTTTCAAAGATTGGGACAGGATTGTAAATATCCCCGACCAGCCTTGCTTATATTTATTTATTCCACCAATCTATTGAAACTCTAAAGTCTTGGTACATTTACTACTTGGTATAAAGTTAGTAAGCTGTAACTGGCGAAATGGTTTTCAGCATTATTTGGAGCAAGCAGGATATGGGAGCAAGCCTAGCATAAGTGCTAGGGCCCATAGGACACTGTGTTAATTTCTTCAGTCTAGAGATACCTACCCAGGAACCTACCAAATCTGGTACAGAGAACCATCAAATGGATATGTGAATTCCAAGTCTTCCTGTTTCTGATTCTCTTAAGGAGGACTTTAAGGTATTAAATAATAGTGTTATTTCATTTATTTCATCTCAGTTCTAAGGGATCTTTGGATGAGAATCTGGGTGAAATTTGTAGTAGTTCGAAGAGAACCTAACCTATGGTACCCTGAGAAACCAGAGTTTGTGCTGGGGTTTGAACTGTGGCCAAAGTTTAGCAGTGATAGATAACATTTAACATGCCTGATTTTTTTCATGATAGCAGGAAAGAAAGTCCTATCGTAGGGTTCGATTGGGATTCAATCTTGATGAAAAAAATGCTGTGATAAAATTTTTTTATCACCTATTTTTAGAGCATCATTATCACCATCACCAAACTTGCAGTGCTGAGACACTGGATACACAGTTTTGTTATTGTAACAGGTACCACAGGGAAATGCACAGAAATAAGTCCTCTTTTAATGTGAATGCTATAGAGTAACATACAGGAAGGATGCCAGTTTTTTTTTTTGAAAGAAAGGAATGATGGGTTGAACATTATGTCGTAATAGGAAATTATTTCTGGAGGGGAACTGTGGAATGGGGTCCATGGAGGACAACATCGTTGCTAAGAAGGGACTTCTAGGGTGTATGAGTAAGCATTTAATAAATGCTTGTTGAGCCAAAAAAAAATCAAGAAATGGAAAAAATAATCATTCATAGCCAAAATAAAAATCTAGACTTTATCCATGCTATCTGTTATTTGTATACTTAGGATTTTGTGACTTGTGTGGAGTTCTGAAGCACTGCCTGCTCCTGCTCCCTTCCAGATTTGCTTTTGCAAATATTGTGCAACTGGTGGGATCCAAACAGCTGATCCAGCTTACTGAACTGCTTCTGTTTCCCTGCAGGCGTCTTGCATTTAAATTAATTTCTATATCAGTATTTACCTTTTTAAATATTTGATGTAATGTCCTGTGGCATCTGTCAGTGATGAGTGACAAGACAAACATGAAACGTTTAGTAAACACTTGGAGACTCATCATCATGAATTTTAAGCAGCTTCTGGGTGCTCATACAGATTGTTCAACTATGATTTTTAAGTTATTTTCATACATTCTATTCATAATTTTCATCAGCACCACTCACATTCATCAATATTCAAAGGCCATATGCCTACCATTTGCAAACACTTCTACACTTCTGCATAGTTTCAGGCTAAGGGGAAAGGGATGTTTGCCTGAAGGAAACAGTTATCCCACCAATACAACTCTATGTAAATTCGATCACTAGGCCTTACACAATTTAAGGGCTTATAGTTTGATTTTCCAAAGGTACACATCCTGCTTTTCCTAGGCTCTCTCTGTTTTCTTTTCAGCCCTGAACATATTGTTTTCTTGACTGCTGTCACCCATTTTCCTCAAGAGAAAGCTTAAGGATTAGACATTAAAGTTTATGTCACACTTAAACTTTGAGGTCTGTCTTTTTAACAGTCTCTTGCATGATAAAGATGGTGTTTTCCATGGGTTCTTCCATGGCTAATGAGCATTCATCCTAGATGGGCAGAATTTTCTTCTTGTCCTTGGCATATGTTTCCCAGTTAAACAGGTGGCACTGAGTGGCTGATTCATTCAATTGCATGTACTTTGTGCAGAGCCTGATTTTTTGGACCCCCTGTTATGACTGCAGTAGTTTGAAAACTAATTTGGTAAAAATGGGCAAAGGCCAGTCTGAATTAGCTAAAAGTCAGAACTGCATGACAGTTTTTAAGAAAGTATTGTTACTTTCAAGTATCTACTGTAATTGAACTATTGCTTAGCAGTCTTGGTCTATGTATAAGAATTATCTTAAAAAGCCAAAACAAAACCAAGTCTACATTTAAGTAATATGTTAATAATTGGTTGTTAAGATATAATATACAATAAATGTTATGAATGCAATATCTGTTGATACAACATATACTATAAAACAAATTGTGATTCATGGATTTGATACAATATTATTGATATAAGATATCATGAATATGAAGAATTCTGAGAAATATGGATTTACATGAATAGAGGCCAAGAAAGCTGAGTCATAAATCCAACATACATAAAGATTGAAACAATGTATTTGGAGAGATCAAAACAGTAGCCAAAAAAAAGGAACTAAATATTGTGAGATTTAAAATGAGCAAAGTTGGACCTAGAGAAGAGTTGAAAATTTGCCTTCCTTCTTTGTAGAGATGGGGGGAGGGACTTTGTGTCTTGAATATTGCATATTCTGTCAGATGTGGTTGATATGTTGATTGAGGATGTGTTTAATTTTTCTCTTTTTAAAAAAAAATCTTTGTTGCCAGATGTGGCTTCTTAGATATGGAGAAGAGAAGGTTTATCATCTGGAATAACTATGATATAAAAATAAAAAATGAATAAAAATAGGATAAATTTAAAAATATTTTGGCTTTTATTTGACCATTTTCTTTTTCAAATTAGCTTAGCCAAACCCAGAACATTATCAAGTAAAGCTCACACCACACCTCTCTCAGTGAATCCATGAAGAACTTTTCTATTAGCATATTATGTGAATATAGTTAAGTGGTTAAAAATAGATTTTTTTTAAAGGAGGCTAAACATTGATTCCTATTATCTAGCATGAAGCAACTAGGTGGTGCTGTGGATAGAGCACCTGAGCTCAAAATTGACTTAAGACACTTACTAGCTGCGTGACCCTGGGTGAGTCACTTAGCCCTGTTTGCCTCACCTTTCTCATCTATAAAATGAGCTGGAGAAGGAAATGGCAAATCACTCTAATATCTTTGGCAAGTAAACCCCAAATGGCTTCACAAAGAATTGAACACAACTAAACAGCAAAATCATCTAGCATATGTTATATTAATTTGCTTTACCAAAACTTTTTCATAGTCCAGAAGTTAATTTCATTTCAGATTGCATTTGAATTATTACAAGATCTAGATTATTGAGGGGGTGAGGCAAGAGTAGAGTAGAAGGAAGGAGTAAAGCTGAGCTCCCTTCCTCTCAAACCTCCAAAGAACCTAGAAAATGCACCAGTCTAAGTCATGATTGGGAAATTCAAGGGAAAAAAAAATTATAGCATATCATTCCAGCCCAAGTCAGGAGAGAGGGGAGGGGGAGAGAGAGAGAGAGAGAGAGAGAGAGAGAGAGAGAGAGAGAGAGAGAGAGAGAGAGAGAGAGAGAGAGAGAGAGAAAGCATTCTAGATTGGGAGAGGCTGTGTTCCAGGGCAGGAAGGGGTTCCAAATCTAGCAACAAGAAGCACAACTTGGTGAAGGGTTCAGGGATAGATGCCAGTTGGCAGCTCTGTTCTCTCTCCCAAATTCCAGGTGATGGATCTGTCCAGGATTCACTAAAGTGGGAGCCTGCACCAGGAGTGATAGGCTAGGATGAAGAGTAATTGTGGGACTCAGGATGTGCATTAAAGTAGGACAAAATTTAGAAGCAAGTAGCAGTTGTGTGATTCTGATCCCAAGATCAAAGAAGAATTTTTTATTTTCTAGTCCAGTTTGAAGTCTGCTGTGGAAAAACCAAGGTAGGAATTTCATATCAAAGGGGAATGTGAACTAGCGAAACATTCTTGTTGGATTATAATGTCTGAGTCCAGCAGCAGTCTACTAGAACGCCAATGGGGGCAAGCCCACAAGTATGTTGCTGAGACCCATACCCAGGTCAGGAACTTGCAGAACTTAGACCAGGAGGGCAGAAATTAGACTTTGCCCTGGATCACACTATTTGGGGAATACTGAAATATTTCAAGGCCCCAGTATGAATTGTCCCTGAGATCCTAGAATAACTTAACACTTAATATCCCAAGAAAGCAACAGTAAGTCCAACCCAGATTTATCTTCCTGAAGTATGCAAAGCCCAGACCTTAAAATCAAAGGGTGGAATTAGTCTGGAAGAATGAGCAGACAACAACATCAAAAAAGAGTTCCACCATAAAATATTATTAGTAACAGGGACACTGATGACATAGATTCAGAAGAAGGAAATGATATAAAAATATCTACAAACAAAGCTAAAAATATCTACAACAAAACCCTATAACTTAGGCACAAGTTTAAATAGAATCCCTGGGAAAAATGAAGGAATAGTTTACAAACATTTGTAAATGAAATTAGAGTGCTAAAGAAAAAAATGTAAATTAACAGTTTTGCTTAAGAGTTACAAAACCTTATCCAAGCAATCAATTCCCTGAATAATAGAAGAAACAAAATAGAAAATAATGACTCCATGAAACAAGAAGTATTAAAACAAAGTAAAAAGGCTGAAAAAAGTAGAAGAAAATATAAGCTATGTCATAACAAAAACAACTGAGCTGGATGACAGACTGAGCAAAGATGGTTTAAGAACAGTCTATACACTACGTAGCAGGATAAAAGAAAAAAGTGAAGAGGAATGAAACTACAAAGAATGAAACTTAGAGGAGTTGATAGAAAAGCTAATATGACATATGTAAGTAGAATATAAGAATGAAACTTAGAGGAGTTGATAAAAAAGCTAATATGACATATGTAAGTAGAATATAAGTTCCTTCAGGTCAATGATTGTTTTGTTTCTGTATCCCTAGTGCCTAACACATAATTGACACAACAAATGCTTGTTTGATTTGAATTATATTCAATAGGCACAAACCAAATCTAACTAACCATATTGATATTTACTTTCTATTATATAATTTTTTAATAAAGTTCACAGCCTGGTTTCACCTGACAAAGCATCGTATCATAAGTATAGAAATTCATGAAATGACCTCTACTGCTAAGTGATTTTGAGCATATCAGATTCCTTATGGGTTGGAACATTTACTACAGTAACATCCCTCATTATGAATATAATTTTGCCTAGAATTTCCCCTGATTTAGATCACATTATAGAGAACAATTCAGTATTCATTATGCGACAAGGGTTCCGGATTACTTAACAGGGTTGTCCCACTTCTAATGTCTTGAGTCGTCATATAAAAGCCCAGAAAATTTCTAACACTTTGGTTTAAATTTCTGGGTAAGTGGTCAATGAATAAGTCAATCAGTACTTTTTAAACCTTTAGTGTGTGCCACTAAGGACTGAGGACTAAGGATATCATTTCAAAGAATGAAACAATTTCTACTAACTATGAGTTTACATTCCAACGAGAGCAGATAGTGATATAGCAGATAGATATAGCAAAAATATAAGTTTAATAATTACATACATGCACATTACGTACATTCCAAGGAGAGCAGATAGATATAGCAAAAATATAAGTTTAATAATTACATACATGCACAAAGTAGTTAAATGCAAGGTAGTGTGGGAGACATGTCACTAGCTGCTGGGAATTCAGATAGTTTCATGAAGAAGACACCAACTGAACTTCATTTGAGAGGAAGACAAAGATTCTATGAAGTAGAGGTAAGGAAGGAGTGTATTGTGGTCAAGAGGAACTAGTCAATTCGAAGTCACAGAGACAGGAGATAGAGTGTTATGAGTGAGGAAAAGAGGCCAGCTTGGCTGGATCAAAGTGTGGGAGAGGAAGTAATGTTTGATGAGGCTGAAGATATAGGTGGAGGTTATGTTGCATAGACCTTTAAACTCTAAACAGAGGGGTTTATACGTTACCATATAGGCAAAAGGAAGCTTCTGGATTTGGGTGAATTGGGAGGTGGCTGTCGCATTGTCAGATTTGTTCTTAAGTGTTCTTAAGTTCTTTGGTGGCAGTGTGTAGGGTAGATTGGAGTAGTAAGAGACTTAAGGCAAGGAGATCAAGAAGTATGGGGTACAATGGCCGAGGGAAGAGGTGGTGAGAACCTGAACTAAGGTTGTAGCTGTGTGAGTAGATAGAAACACTCAGACATTAAAGGTGTTATGAAGGTGGAGATGGCAAGATCTGACAACTAATTGAATGTGTGTGGTGAAGGAGAGTGAATCCAGGGAGTGAAGGCAAGGAGAGTCCAGAGTAATGCCAAGATTATGAACCAAAAGCCCTGGAAGAAGGTGATACCTTTGACAAAAAAGTAGGGAAGTTTGAAAAAGAATAGGGTTTTGGGGGAAAGAAAATGAGTTTAGTTTTAGATAGCTTGAGTTTAAAATGTAAACAGGGCATCCAGTGTGAAATGTCCCAGAGCAACTGGTGAAATGTGTGTGTGTGTGTGTGTGTGTGTGTGTATGTGTATGTGTGTGCTAGTGTGTATGTCACTATCTTTCTCTAGATCTTAGCTGTCAGTTTTTAGTAGTCATACTTTGTAGAGAGGTCATATTCCTTACAATTTGATTGGATTTGATTCTTTTGATGACTATTTCCCATTTACCCTGTATATGTTTTTTTTTTTTGGTAAGTAGTGATTGCAAGTTGTTTCCACTATTCGATTATGAGCTTGAGGGGAGAGATTTCTTTTAGACCTCTTTGTATTCCCAGTGTTTAACATATAGTAAGTACTTAAAAATGTTTAATGAGTAACTGAAAAAAATTTAATATTATTTAGTGGCATGAACAGAATCAGCTCTACCAAGATCTGAATAATTGTGCCCTCTCTTTGGCTAGAAAGTCCAGAGGTGTGGATTCCAATTACATCAATTACTACTTCTTGTTAGGCAGAAGTAGTATTCTTACATTTAATTTGAACTATTAAAGTTTGAGGAAATTAAAAAAAGTTTTGAGGAATGAGATGGGAAGGTTAATGATGATTAGATGGCTCTACAGATAGTCCTGTTTCTCATTTCATTTTTTTATTGCCCCATTCGCCTGATCCTGTCATTGTCTACATGAAATTCACCGGCAGAATAATTGCTGGAGGGTTGAGGATCTTGAACCCAATTTACCACTTGCTACAAACTAGAGAAAAAAAGAAATTACATGAGTCATGGCTTCCATTATGAAATATTCATGGAAATGCGGTTCAACTGATTTACAATAAAATGTTAATAAGTCTTTTAAGAAGACAATCAGAGAATCATGTTTACTGCTAGGATAACAGAAATCTACTTTTCCTTCTCCTTGGTGAGAAGAATAAGTTTGAACAGTTTAACTGCAACATAGTCAAGTGGATACTGAATTGTTGTTCTCAAGAAAAATTCCCCCATATTAACAGTTTCTCTGCACCAAATTCTAATCTGTAGAATTCCCCAATGGTGAAAATGAAGAGGTTGTTTTATTTATGAGTTTGCTCCTTTCTGCTATTCCACATTATCCCTCACATTTAAAAACATAATTTCTTTTGCAGTAATCTAAATGAATTTCATTTAGAAGAACTCAAGGATATCAGAATCCAAAGGAAGATCATGGTCAAGGAATAATTACCCTGCTAAGAGCTTAGGAAAACCTGGAACACTGTAGAGGTGGGAAGAGGCTGCTAAAATCCATCAAAGACCCTGCCAAGAATTAATAAACTTCCCCAAGATGAGGGGAGTCATCCTTTCCATTTTTCATGTTCTCCTTTTCTACTCTCTCGGTATCTACAGAAAATGTGAATTCCCTGCCACTTTGCATCAGAAGCCCAGAATCCCATGAGTACTGTGGCCTTTGTCCTTTTTGCCTCAATCTATTTTGTTCTGGTATTGCAGATCCTGACAACTCTAGGTGGGACTGGTGTCAAGCTGTTATTCTAAAATGTCAAAATGCATTATTGATTGGGATTTCTTGTTTTTTATAACAGTAATGAGCCCCTAGTCATGAAATCTGGACCTTCTGTTTGGCTGGAAACAGCAAGAATAAAGGAAGATGATTTTATTGTTTATGCTTTTAGATCTCTGAGAAAAGGTTCAGAACACAGAATTCTCTTGGAGGCAGGAGATTATTCTAAAGGGATTGCTCAAGTCTTCCTCTCACTGTTACCAAGTAATGCTATCCTTACTTAATGACCTCTGTGCTAATTCATTGGATAGTCTGTGGCCTTAGATGTGATTTCTTGGTTGAAAATAAAGTCAATTTTATGTTGAACACAGAACATAGGGGAGTTTGTGCGTGTTTGTGTGTGTGTGTGTGTGTGTGTGTGTCTATGTACTTAGTGGTGCATATATGTATATTGAATGAAGAAGAAAACATTAAGCATTTATTATGTATAAAGCCATGTAAAAAGTACTGGAAATGGAGATAGAAAAGTAAGAGAAACCCTGCTCTCAAGGAACTCCCTTTCTAATGGAGGAGATGGCACATGGAAGAGGTTTCAGTTACAATTCAAACAGGAAGTTCCCATGATCCTTGGGATGCTGTAGCACAACAGACAATAATGAATCTTCCCTAATGTTATTTGCACTGATAAAGACCAAATTCATTTCCAATGTTGAACCTAATGCTAAGGTGTCTGGTGATGAGGATTTTCTTTTCTGGGTCTTCAATAGCTATGATTTCTGTGGAGGTAGGAGCTACAGAAATAGACAGGCCACATCTTCCTTGGAGTTGATGCCTGTGTCAATGGCTGTGATGATTTAATTGGAAACAGGAGCATCTGTGATTGTGGCAGTGGTGGTAGTGGGTGGAAGTTGCTACCACATTCTCTGGCTTTACTCTTTGGCAGCAGTATTTGGTGTTGGTAGTGCAATAGAAAGTGAGCCTCTTTTCCATAGTGATTGCTCCCTTCAGTGGTGCTACAAGACCCAAGTTGGAAATAGGATTTGTGGTCTGGAGGCCATTTTCTCCCCAGGACTCTTGCTTTAGGAGTCCTGTGCTATTTCTATTACCAGGGTCTAAAGAAATGGTGGTTAAGGCTGTGGCTGTGGCTGTGGCTGTAGTATGACTTTCTTGACACATCGCTTCCTATCTCTACCCCAGGGTGCTTTACTAATTAAGCTAGGCTGACTTGCCTAGGCTGGTCAGAGTTGGCGTTGGTGGAGATGGTTGGCCCCTTCTCCATAAATTTCTTTTCTGGATAATGACCGAAGACTCAACCTGTTTGAATACACCTAGATAAAGACCAAGGATTAGGGGTTTGGGGGACACAGCTATTATTATTCTACTGTCCTAGTCTGTCCTGTCCTATTCTATGTCCTAGACTTCTGATTTCATTGGTAGAGAGAATTCTCAATAAGGGAACTCCCACTACCCATGCAGATTTGCAAATTATTCTGCAGCTTAATAGCCTTAGAGAATATCCAACGACACTTGGCTTGCACACAGTCACTCAGCCATCACATAACTAATTTGTGTCAGGGTAGCACTTGAATACAGGTCTTCTAGACTCCTGAGAATGCTTCCTGTCCACCACAACATGTGCAAACAAAAACAAAACAACAGAAACAGAGAGGTATATTCAGGGATAAAAAAATAGGTATATGGGGTCTTTTGAGTTTATTAGTGTGAGGAGCTCTCTTCTGTGGGTACATTTTGTTCCATATAGATCAGCAGCTCTTCTCTAACTTATGACCCTAGAAAGTTGTCTAAGAATCACTGAAAAATTAAATAATTTAGTCATAGTCCCATGACTAATGCATCTTAGAACTAGGATTTAAACCTAGGTCATCTTGACTTTATTAAGGCCAACACTCTAATATGTGAGAACCCCTTGGTTCTCACATCTATTTGTATCTCTCTCTCTCTCTCACTAAGCATGTGATTGTATCAGAGCAGACAACTTCTGAGGAAATTCTCTTTACCAATGCAACTAGACATTCTCCTATTTATAGTCTTAGAGAAATGCCTGGGTTCCTGAACATCTGAGTAGTTTACTCAGTCACATAGCTATATCAGAGGTGGGATTTAGGAAAATCAAATTATAGATTTAGAACTGAAAGGGATGATGGAAACCATCTGATCATTGTTCAGATTAGGAAACTGAGTCACCAGGTAGCATGTGAAGATTAATACATGCTGCTTGAAGGTTACAAATGGTGATTCCATAAGAATTATTTTTTTCCTATCATTATGGGGAAGGTATGTACATGAATTTTGAAGTCTGGGTAAAAATGGCATTGGAAAAGTATCCATCTGAGATACTGAGATTTTTTTGTATAGAAAATACATGGTAACTTTCTCTTACCATTAAGGTTAGCAAGAACCGTATACTTTTCTTTTTTAAGACTTCCTCCACTTGGGGGACACCATTTCTTCTGCTTTACTTAGAGTGAGAAAAGCAATTGTTAGAATGGTGATGGTGTCTTTCTTCTCTCTGTGGCATAAAGCATCTATTTTCTAGGGATACTACAAGTTCAGAAAAAAAGAGAACTCAGAAATGTCAATTTGAGGACATTTTGTGAGTGTTTTCAAGGTAGGATATAAGTTAAATTAATGTGTTCTCATGACTGATGTTATATTGTTCAACCAAGAGACGGAGGGTTTCATCTACTTCTAAAAATATATTGAAACAGTTGCCCATCCTTTATTTCTCACCTAAATCAATTTCATGTCTTGCCAATTCTCCCATTTTCTTGCAAGAACAAAACATTAAAATATTTATAAGTGAAAAGCCACACTTATCAAACCTGGACCTTTTAATCTCACCCCCCCTTTATCATTTAATTCCCTTGTGTTCACTATGATGACATTTCATTTATTTGGCCCACCTGAGTTCTGCTTGGACCAAGTTTTAAAACGTGAAGTGACTTCCTGGGGTGACTGCCTCCTGAGGTTTCTTGAACCAGTTTGAGCTAGAAAAATAGCAACAACCACCAAAAAAGAGTCAGCAATACTTATGCTGTTGCCCAGCTACACTTATGTGATAGGAAATGTACTAGGGCTATGCAGCTGGCACAGGCTGAGTTAAATTGGATTCTGTCATGAGTTATATTATTCTCATGGCATGGATAATGATGGTTCTTTTTTCCTTAAGATGGTTTGGTTTTATAGTAATAAAGTTAAACTGATTTCTCACATGTACAATCCAAGCTCTTGGTGGCAATATGTATTAATTACAGCTTTTAATGAGGAATTTCACCTTTTGATGAAAGACTTATGTAGTCCTACTAAAACTTAGGTTGGTTTGAATTCCAATTAACCTCTTGCCACTCCTCTACTATTTAAGTTTGGCCCAGACAATTACACCCAGACAATAAACTATAGGTTTAGTTCTTTAGTTCTTCATGGAGACAAACAAATATTTCGGATTGAATTTCCCAGCTTTCACAATACAGCTTGAAATTGCTAAATTAACTCCTATTTCTTCCCCTACAAAACAAAATGACTTATTTTACTCATAAAATTCTTTAAAGAGCTCCATATATACATATACGTATGCATATGTGTGTATATATTTATACACATACGTATATATGTGTGTGTGTGTGTGTGTATATATATATATATATGTGTGTGTGTGTGTGTGTGTATAGTGGTAGTAGGTTGTTTCTGGAAAAGTGACCAGTAACATTTTCCTGAACAGAAGTTCAGGAAGCCCATGGTATGCCTGCCATCCATCCATCCATCTGTCCATCCATCCATCCATTCCTTTATTCATTATCACATTTATCCATCAAACATTTATTGAGCTCCTACTAGGTTCTCGGAAGAACTCTCAAGGATAGAAATTCAATGTTATAAGCAACATCCTGCCTCACCCACTGTTCAAAGGGCATGTAGACCTGCAATGGCTTCTATAGCCCTTGGTAAATATCACTGTCATTTTTTCTTTATCCCCTAACCTCCAAAGACTAGCTTAATGTTGACTGCCTTTCTGGAGTATAGGACCTGCTCTCATTCAGAGAGTGACATTCTAGTTCTTATAAGCATGATAGGGAAAGCTGCATATTTTGGGCCAAGGGCTGAGGAAGAGCAGGTGTTACTTATTATGGGAAGTACTCCCTGTAATTCTACTCTTCCAAGGTTTGAAATTAGCCAGTGTACTTAAATGCTGAAGCATAGTGGAATGTTCCTTGAAAATTTGATGGATACAAAGTAATTAAGGCTGAGGAAAGAAAAATAATGAGCCAACTTAGGATTTCAGTGGCTGGGTGGGGGAGTGTCCCTTTCCCCACATGTATTGATGTGTGAGGCAGGTGCACACTCAGGAAGGTGACCAGAAAGGTCTGTGTCATTTTGGCAGGTAGCAACAAGGTCTAGGCACTGTGAGGGAGCCAGTTTGTGGTGATTGCTTAGCCTTGGTCTCTGCAAAAGTCCCGTACTTTCTTTCTGAAACCTCTCCATTTATTTCAGGACAAGATTAGGAGTTAACATCTAATCTGTTATATGATTCTACATGAATGTAAATACCATCAAGCAAAAGAGACACTTGATCATATATGCTTTGCAGATCATAGAGTTAAATTTAGAACTGGAGGAGGCCTTGTTGGAGGGCTTCAAATCCAACTCATTTTATAGATGACAAACCTAAGGCACATGGTAGTTAATTGATTTGCACAGGGTAGCTAAGTGACTTGCCCATAGTTACCCCTGGCTAGTGAGCTGGTGAAGACAAGATTCAAATTTAGGCTTTCCTGACTCCAAATCCAGCTCTAGTTTCCTTACCCCCTAGCTTGAGTCAAGTTTAACCTTCTAATGTAGAAATGGAAGATTTTTAAGGAACAGTCTGCATATGAAAGAACTTCCTATGACTATATAACCTTGGTCTGAATATCATTGCTGTAAATGGAGACTAGAGATTTGGAGCTCCAAATCTGGAGATCTCATTTAACTTAGAATTTTTAACTCCACATCCCAAAAGTCAAGTTCTTATGCCTGCTGCGGAAACTTGGGACACTGTTAGATATAGAATTTTTGACCTTATAGTGTCAGACCAAAATGTATAGCTGAGGTAAGTCTGCCCAAGGTAAATTTTATCAAATTGAACATATTTCCGGGGGTCACTCTGAATTTAAATGGACCCCTAAAACAGTTGCTCATATATGCGATCTCAAACAAACAAATCTTCTGGGATTGAGGGACTACATCACAGAGCACTAGACTCAGGACATTTGGACCTCTGTTGGACTCTGAAATATTTATAGGTCTTTACTTAATGGTGGAATGAGGCTGATGCTGAGAATCATAGCACCAGTGTTATAACTGGTTCTGCCACTAATAACCAAAGTAATCTTAGACAAGTGGGAGAGCAGAAATAATTTAATCTAACCTTCATTCTGCAGATGAGAATATGAGGCACAGGTAGATTAAGGCACTTGCCCAGATCCAAGTCACACAGGTCCTAACCATCAGAGGTGGAATTTGATCCCAGATCCTCTGACTCCAGAATCAAGGTATTTTCTTCCTTGTCACACTAACTCCATCAATTTTCTGTGTCACAATTTTCTCATCTATAGAAATGAGAGTAGCATCCATGCTACTAACCCAAAAGAATTGTGTTAAAAGGAGATAATAGCTATAACCTTGCTTTGGAAAAAAAAATCAACACAATATAAATAAGATTAGAATCACAGAAGTTTAGAGCTCTAAAATTCCTTAGATAACATTTTATAGATGAGGGAACTCATGCCCTAGGCTTTGAGAAAACTCAGCTTGGAAACTATGGAACCATTGTGTTAAACTGAACTTTAAATACATCAATACTTCAATGGATATGTGACCTCATAAGACTGCATACTCTTTCCATTGGATGCAGATCATAACCAATCTATGGCTTCTTATTCTATACAATTCTCATCCATGTTTTCTCATAAATTTCCAAAGAAAGTCTCTCCAACATGACAGAGGCCTTTCTCTGGTTCTTTGACTGTTTCCTTGATGTACCTGGTACTTGGACTTCTTAGCAACAGTTAGACAGAAACCTTTCTTTCCTTACCTCCCTAACCTTCCTCCTTTGACACTCACGGACTTCCCTGAAAATATATTTTCCGTGGAAGTAGTCCTGAAATACTAACAAGCACATAGTGATAATTTATTTTTATTTGTATTATTTTATTTTCTTTTTATATCATTTATACTTCTTCATATGACTATCCCTTTTCCCGTCCTAGAGAGACATTCCTTATCTAAAACCAGAACAAAAAATATTCTGCAAAAGCGACCAACACCTCCACCAAGCTTGACTTTATATGAGATCCACAACCATAGCTCCCCAGTACTACAAGGGAAGTAGGGAGATAGGAGCTTTATTTTTGATGCCTGCTCTATTAGAATGTACACTCCTTAAGGGTGGGATTTGTCTCTGCTTTTGTGTTTGTATCCTTGCTATTTACTGAATGCTTTTTCATTCGTTCATCCCTTCCTTAAGGTTAAACTTATTAAAATTTATCAACATTTAATTTTGATTTTTTTTTGCCACCACAGCATAATCATTGTTTTCCTGGTTTTGTTTACTTCAGTTTGCATCAAATTCCGTAGGTCTTCCTGTATTTCTCTGTGTTTATCATATTCTTTGTTTCTTAGGATGCCTCAATATGTCATTATTCCAACATAGCATAGGTTTTCTAATTATTCTCCAATAAATGGGCATTTGTTTCCTGTTCTTTGTCTATACAAAAAAAAGTGTTCTTTTTTATCCATATAGTGGCATATATGAATCCTTTTATAAATAATCATTGTCCTTCTTGGGATGTATGCCTACCAGCAGAATCTCTGGATGAAAGGGTATGGACAGTTTAGTCACTGTCTTAGCATAGGTAATTATTTTTAATCAACTTTACATTTACCTCTTGTGATGGTTGCTAGTTCCTTTAGAGCATGGACTGGATACATCTTTACATGTCTCATAATCCCTTGGAGAGCTGTTTTATACAAAGTAAGTATTCAATGCATATTTGTTGAATGGACTTTTAAATGTATTCTGTATGAGCTTTAGGAGAGATTGGAATTTGGAGGGAACCTAAGGTGAAGTAGTTCTGGATCTTAACAAATAGTAAAATAGTTTTATGTTCTGAAAGTCTAATTATAAAGTTTATTGATAATATAAAAGCTATCAGTGGTACCCCTATTTAAAAAGGATAAAAGTAAGCATGTGCCAAACTTTTTTTTCCAGGCTTCCTAAATTTCAATTGGTTTTGGTCTCAGGAAGGTGAAGAGATACATATCTCCTCAGCAACTAGCATGTGGCCTGGCACATAGTAATCCCTTGCTTGTAATTGATAGCCCAAAAATAACCCTATTCAGAAAGGCAGTTAGACTGAAGTGACTCCAATGTCATGGTTGTTACTGCTTAAATCCAGGAGGAAGCTAGATGGCACTGTAGTGGCTAAAGCCCTGGACCTGGAGTCAAGAAGATCTGAGTTCAAATTCTGCCTCAGCTACTTACTGTTTGACCCTGGGCAAGTTACCTAACCTTTCTTATCTTTGATTTCTTCATTTGTAAAATGAAGATATAATAGTACCTTATTCAGAGTTGTTGTGGGGTCAAATGCAATAATCTATGAAAAGCACATGAAAGCATAATGTAAATGTTGGTTACTATTGTGAATCCAATTCAATAAACATTTACTAAGTACCTACTATGTGCTAGGCAATGGGCTAAGTACTTTATAAATATTATCTCATTTGATCCAACAAATCTGGAAAGTAGGTATAAAGCCAATTATGGCAACACACCTGAATACTGCTGTTGTGAATAATTTCAAGGGTCTAATCACAAAGTATAATGAACTATCTATTTATTCAGCAACAAACTAAGTGTTGTTCTATAAAGTAAAGCATAACATTTGTAGCAACATCCTTAAGTAAAACATCATTCTCTCTCTATGTGTTTATACATGTATAGATACATATATATATATACACACATACATACATACATATATCTCATAATAATAGCATTCCATGTTGACTTCCAAGTCCCGTGGCTCTTTCTATGTGGGCTGACCACTCCCAACTCTTGCCTGGATTCACAGCTAGGCAGCTCTGCCCCATGTCTCATCACAGGGGGACTGCTCCACTCTGCAGCTTCTGCCCCTGGGAAAGAAAAGATCAACAGGCCAACGACAGTGCTAACACACACTACCAGCACCTTCATCTCAATTCACCTCCGAAGTCCAGAAGCTCTGTGTTAACAGCTCAGTTCACTTTAACAGCTCTCAAAATGGCCTCATGCCCTCATGGGTGTGTTTCTGCCCTACAGCTCTATTTGCTTTCAAAGTTAGGAGGCTCCTTCACTAAGTCTCTACCACCAGAGGTCTCCTCCATACTCAGAGGTCTCCTCTACACTCAGAAGTCTCCTCCCTACTCAGGGCTCCTCTCTGCTCTCTTCTTGTCAACAGCAGCTCAACCCTTCCACTCTGGCTCTCTTCATGTCCGAGTTCTCAACAAGACTCTCTCTATATATACATTCTACTCAATATCTGATTGGCTAGAGCCCACATGCACATATCTGGTTAAAACTCAATCCAGAAAAATAGCAAAGATCCTACTTTACTTTCAGTGATAAGTAGGTTCTATTAATATTCCCATTTTACAGTTGAGGAAATGGAGGTTAAATGATTAGAGATAAGTAATTTAATAAGAAATTAAGTGATTTGCCTTACCTTGGCTCACACTGTTAGTAAGTTTCTGAGGCTGCACTTGAACTCAGGTCTTCCTGACTCCAGGCCCTGCTCTCTTTCTATTTCCTACATTACATAGCTGCCTATTAGAAAAGAAGTCTGAGTAGCAAAACTTCCTTCTTTGCTTTGCAGACAAATTAGGAGAGGCAGAGTCAGAGGGGTGCTGACTCCCTAAATCATTGTTACATTTTTGATGTGGTATTTTATACCTCAGAAATTTGTAAATGCTACAAATCAAGTGTCAAGTTTTTGTTTCATTGATTGCCTAAACTTAAGAAAATGTTGGAGAAAATGTTAATGAGGAAGACTAAACTTAAAAGTAACTCCTGTGTACATTTTATCCCCCCTCAAGAGCTGATTGTTAAATGTTTACCAACATACCCTTGAGCAGAGTCAGTGAAAGGAGCAGGGGTCAGGCATCTCACAATAGGGTCCAGAATAGCACTACTCCATCTACACAAGGCAGATTGTGTACAATTTTGTCAGGCCCTTAGGTGAAATCTCCAGGGCATTAGGCAAAAATTCATTTCAGTTCTACAGATCTTGGACTAAATCTTTGAGCTACTACAACCTCTAGTGGGGCCTACGTCAACAGGAATGAATCATGTATTATGAGCTTTCGGTTCTTTTAGTAGTCTTAGGTATGGAATATATTGGGTAATTAGGGATGAAAAGCCTAATGGAAAAGGGTAGTGAATTTCAACAGTTTTATAGTTTATTTGTCAATTCCTTTATCGTTGGTGTCTTAGTATTCTTTGCACCCAGGCGTGCTTCTCAGTGGGAAATTTAAAGCCATGAGAGAATCATGAGGTCCAGTCTCATGTGCAACGGGAGGCAGGGACAGTAGGGTTTCTTTGGGAGTTCTAAATCTATTGTAATTGTCATCATTGAATTATAAGATCATGAATCTTGGACTGAAAGAGACCTTAGCTGGCATCTTTACCACCTTCCTCATTTTGTAAATGAGAAAGCTGACATACAAAGGGGGTAAATAACTTGCTCATGGTCACACAGCCAGGAATAGTGGAGCTGAGATTAGAGCTCAGATGTTATGACATCAAGTCCAGCTTCTTTCCATCAGGGAGAAGACAAGTAGTCGAGGGACTATGGCCAACTTTCTCTGGAAGCTTCCCTTCCTCCCCCTATTAAATGAATCCCTTGAAGTTTCTTGTAGTACCACCCTTGTCATGACATTCCTTGCCATTTCTGCTATAATTCTCCCCTGAAACTCCCTTTTCTTTCATACTGTTCCCCTTTTCACAGAGTTAAAGGAGACAAAAGATCATGCTACTGCTAAGATAGAGCTCTTGGCCTGGAGTGAGAAAGACCTTAATTCAAATCCAGCTTCACACATTTACTGACTATGCGACTTGGATAAGTCATTTAGCCTCAGTCTGTCTCAGTTTCCTCAACTGTGAAATAGGAACAATACCTACCTTTAAGAGTTGTTGTGAGAATCAAATGAAATAATACTTGTAAAGTGCTTAGCATAGTGCCAGGCACATAGTGGGTGCTTAATAAATTCCTATTTTGTCTCTTCCACAGAACTCTAGGAATCTTACAACTTTAAATCTGGGTTTCTCTCATCAAATGAAAGATACCATATTTTTCTTATTTTCATAATTGGTAGATTTGTGATCTGATTGATGTGGGCTCTTCTTCCAGCAATATAGCTTACATCCCACCCAAACCTGCCCTATCTGTGTGACTTTGTCTACATTCTTCAATGAATATCTCAGAAGGCCCACCGAATTTTCTCTAGATCTCTTTACATTGTGCAGAAGCCAGTCAATCTCATGAGTTGTCAGGTGTTCTATCCTTCACTCTTGTTCCCTGGTCTTTTTTCTGTCATATTTTTTCTTCTTCTGACACCTTTGACTTGTGCATTACTTTTCTTGGACAACTCCATATTTAAAATTGTGTGCAGCTTGATCATACCCACCATTTGCCTCTTCATGGTTCACTGGGAGATCTTTAAGGTGAATCTTCCTAAGGTTGTCATGTTCCATCACTTACAGCCCCAAAGTCATCAGAATAATAGCAACATGCTTTATCTATATTTATAGCTCAGCTGATCCTCACAGCAACCTTGGATAGCAGGTGCTTGTTATCCCCATTTTACAGATGGTTAAGTGTGAGTGTAGAGTCAAACAGCTCGTAATTGAATTTGAACTACCTGGTCCTCCTGACTTCAAGTCCAACACTATCTACTGTACTACCTACCTGGCTTAAAGATGTTAATATTAAAAGGATGGGCCAATGTTAGAAAGAGAAACTTGGTCTTATTAAAATAGGTTTGAAACCCATGAAACTGAATCTCTTAGGGCAGTTTAGTTGATTTTTGCTAACTCTTTCTTATTTAGGTTGGTTAAGTGAAAGATTTAATAACTGAATTTAAAAAAATATGGAGCAAAAAAGGAAAAAAAAGTGCAAAAGAGAAGCCTAAACAGTTACAGCTGTAGAGGGAGAGAGAAGAGGGGAACTCTACCATCCCTCGTCTGCTTTGTTAAGTTTCCCAGACCCTGCTGATGCAGAAACAAGCTAGCTGCCAGTTGAGAGTACTGTGCTATGCATAGCCCTGGAGGACTGCCAGCTATTATTCACCACCTTAATATTTCATAGACATTTGAAGAGAAACACTGCATAAGTATGAGAGATGTTAATTGCTCATAACGTTTTAATTTTTCTTTTTTAATTTAGCAGGCTGCTAGCCCTAAATAAAGAATCATGGTTTGGATAAGTTGAAATTTTAATGTTCAGTTATTTTAAATTTTATTTGCATGACTGTGAGAAGCATCCTAATCCTTTATATTTACATGCTGCCTGGTTTAGAAAAAGATCAAAGCTCTTTGCACACTGGTTGAGGATGTGGGGGGAGATGCAGGTGCTTATCTCTTCAAGTGTGCTGTTTGGTTGTGAGGATAGCACTTTGCAAACCTTAATGCACAGTATTAATACCATCATCGTCATCGTCATCATCATCAAAGCAGCACCAACAGCATCTACAATGTCAAGAATCATTGCTCTTATGATTTGTAAATTCACTGGCAAATTCATCAGGGTGGGGAGCTCTCCCCTAGAAAACTCCCAGATCACCGTTCTGTGACACTCAGTTTTTGAGAGTTGCTTTGTGCCCTGAGAAGTGAAATGACTTCCCCAGTGCCACTGTGTGTCAAAAGCAGGACTTGATCCCAGGTTGTCTTACTCTTGAACCAGCTTTCTATCCACACTGCCCCAAAGCTACCTTTCTGTTTTGCTATGTGTTAGAATATTAAGATTAAAACCTTTGCTAATATTCTTCCAAAGTACAAATATTCCTGGGTTAGGTATTTGGGACCATGAATTCCTTAGCATGAATATGCTTACCAGAGATGAGAAAACTAGGCATTTAATATTTTGAGAAAGGAGAGAAAGATTGAAAGGAGGAAATGATTAGGAATACACAGTGGACAATAGGCATCCTCATGAGATCATGGGTAACCACAAGGGTAGCATAGGGTTACCGGATATTTAGTGATAGAAGAGGAACAATTGGAAAGAGCGACACAGAGAAGGAGAGGTAAGGGAATGTAGAAAACCCATTTCTTCTTACAGTTTTGCCTAAGGATGACTTGAAAGAGCTTAAAATGGGTCCCATGTTGTAGGGTGTCAGCTTCTCAAGGGTCTCTGCCACTAGTAGTTAGGAAAGTTTACTTTAGACATAGGTTTTGGGGGAAGGACTTGTAATACAGTGAATATCTCTCTAATACACTGATCAGTTTCATGAAACAGAAGAGATCTATTTATGCTTAGATTTAAGGCTTTCACATCCCAAAGATTCACTACCTTATTGGAGCAGAGTACAATGGTCATATAGCTTCCATCAAATTTTTGTTAAGATTTCAAGTTATAAAAGTCAATTTTAGTCTGACAGCAAGGCTGCAGTTTTGTTTTTAAACACCAAACTTTAGAGATGCTCGTAGTGGTGGTGGTGGTGGTGGTCTCCTATTCAGTTCTGCGTTCAATCTCAGATGTCTCCACCAATGTTGTTTTCATCATTCAGCAACTCTGTCTTTGCCAAAGTGAACTCCTAACTAACTGATAGTAAAAAAGGGTAATCTTAGGAAGTGTCCTGATGTCTTGTAGAATTCTTCAGATACTAGAATTTTATTGGATAGTTCTAGAAAACTTTGAAACTGTTGGATGGCTTCCCCAATCTCTCTCTGTCTCTGTGTCTCTGTCTCTGTCTGTCATGCACACACACACACACACACAGAAGCTTTATTTCAAATAAGGCAAATCAATAACACAGCCAAACAATATAGGACAATGTAGGACAATAGCTTCCTTACATATAAAAGGAAGAGTTGAATTAGATGGCATTTAAGATCCCTTCTTAAGAACTAGGCTCCTAGGAGCCTGTTGTCACTTCTAGACCTAGGTTCTCAGGAGCCCATTTGTTTTAAAAGAAGCTAAACTAATGCCTTTCCATTTAAATGAGTATGTAACAAGGAAACAGACAGTTCCTAATATTTACTCTAAATAGTTATGTTAACTAAGACAAAAGTATAGAATCACACCCTGATTTTCTAAACTTAACACTTGCATTGTTCAAATGAAGATGAAATACCCTGGGTCTCTGCTCAAGGGCAATACCTTGAATGCTTTAAGAAAAGTAACAGTTGCTAAGATTCTTAAAACTTTTCCGGTTAACTTCACATTAAAAGTAATATTCCTACCCCTAAGAAATGTGATCATTTGTTTGCTCTTGTGTGGTAAATTCAAAACTTAACTACATATCTCTTTAGTGCCTGCTTGAATTTCATAGCACACAGCTCAATCTTTAATAGAATGTGAAAGTAGCTGGCTTTTATTTCTTATTCTGCACAACCCAAGGGCAGTTTTGCCACAGAGCTGTGATGTGATTTGCTGTAGGTTATATAGTGAGTAAGTAGAAGGATAGAATCTAAAACTCAGGGCTCTTTTAACTCAGGATCATCTTTTTCCAAATTACAGTTTAATATACTTTCCCCCAAGAATCCTAGGTTGTCTGAGGTTTTTATATTTATTTTGGACTACGTGAAAAACAATGCAGAGTTTTTTTATTTCATTTATTTATTTATTTTTGGTTTTCAGTGTTCATTTCTGCAAGATTTTGAGTTTCAGATTTTCTCCCCATCTCCTCCCACACACACCAAAACACCTTGCATTCTGTTTACCCTTTCCCCCAATCTACCCTCCCTTCCATCACACCCTTCGCTTCCCTTATCCCCATTTTCTCTCTTTTCTTGTAGGTCAAGATAGATTTCTATACCCCATTATCTGTATTTCTTATTTCCCTGTTATATGCAAAAACAATTCTCAACATTTATTCCTAAAACTTTGAGCTCCTACTTCTCTCCCTTCTTCCTTCCCTACTCATTCCCACTGAGAAGGCAAGCAATCCAATGCAGGCTAATATGTATAATTTTGATAAAGACTTCCATAATAGTCATGTTGTGAAAGCCTTTCCCTCTATCCTATCCTGCCCTCTATTTATTCTATTCTCTCTTTTGAACTTATCCCTCCCTAAAAGTGTTTACTTCTAAATTACCCTCCTCCTCTCATTTGGCTTCCCTTCTATCATCCCCCCAACCCACTTATCCTCTTCTCTTTCCTGTAATGTAACATAGATTTTCATACCAAATTGAGTGTGCATGTTATTCCCTCCTTAAGCCAAATGTGATGGGAGTAAGCTTCACTTTTTCCTTCTCACCTCCCCTTTTCCCCCTCCATTGAAGAAACTTTTTCTTGCCTTTTTTTATGAGATAATTTACCCCATTCCATTTCTTCTTTTCTCTACCTATTATATTCCTCTCTCACCCCTTAATTTTATCTTTTTAGATATCATCCCTTCCTATTCAACTCACTCTGTGCCCTCTATATATGTGTGTATAATCCCCCCAACTACCTAAATACTGAGAAAAATTGCAAGTTACAAATATTATCTTTCCATGTAGGAATGTAAACAGTTCAACTTTAGTAAATCCCTTATGATTTCTCTTTCCTATTAACCTTTCCATGCTTCTCTTGACTCTTGTGTTTGAAAGTCAAATTTTCTATTCAGCTCTGGTCTTTTCATCAAGAATGCTTGAAAGTTCTCCTTTTCATTGAATGACCATTTTTTCCCTTGAAGTATCATACTCAGTTTTTCTGGGTAAGTGATTTTTGGTTTTAATCCCAGTTCCTTTGTTTTCTGGAACACCATCCCTTAATGTAGAAGCTGCCAGATCTTGTGTTATCCTGACTATATTTCCACAATACTCAAACTGTTTCTTTCTGGCTGCTTGCAATATTTTCTCCTTGCATGGGAACTCTGGAATTTGGCCACAATATTCCTAAGAGTTTTTCTTTTTGTATCTCTTTTAGGAGGTGATTGATGAATTATTTCAATATTTATTTTTCCCTCTGGTTCTAGAATATAAGGGCAATTTTCCTTGATAATTTCATGAAAGATGATGTCTAGGCTTTTTTTCTGATCATGGCTTTCAGGCAGTCCCATAATTTTTAAATTGTCTCTCCTGAATCTATTTTCTAGGTCAGTTGCTTTTCCAGTGAAATATTTCACATTGTCTTCTATTTTTTCATTCTTTTGGTTTTGTTTTGTA
The DNA here is from genome assembly GCA_028658325.1 of Potorous gilbertii. Classification (NCBI taxonomy): domain Eukaryota; kingdom Metazoa; phylum Chordata; class Mammalia; order Diprotodontia; family Potoroidae; genus Potorous; species Potorous gilbertii. The sequence goes on from JAQQSK010004237.1 coordinate 37,151, forward strand.
ATTTCTTGATTTCTCATAAAGTCATTAGCTTCCATATGCTCCATTCTAATTTTTAAAGAACTATTTTCTTCAATGAGATTTTGAATCTCCTTTTCCATTTGGCTACTTCTGCTTTTAAAGCATTCTTCTCCTCATTGACTTTTTGGACCTCTTTTTCCGTTTGGGTTAGTCTATTTTTTAAGGTATTAATTTCTTCAGCGTTTTTTTGGGTCTCCTTTAGCAAGATGTTGACTCGCTTTTCATTCTCATTTCTCTTCCCAGTTTTTCCTCCACCTCTCTTACTTTTGAGCTCTTCCATGGCTTGAGGCCATTGCATATTTATTTTTGAAGTTTTGAATGCAGAAGCCTTGACTTTTATGTCTTCCTCTGCTGGTATGTATTGTTCTTCCTTTTCCGAAGGGATGGAAGAAAATACCTGCTCACTATGAAAGTAACCTTCTATTGTCTTATTCTTGTTCCCTTTTGGGGGCATTTTCCCAGCCAGTTACTTGGCTTTTGACTTCTTTTTCAAGAGGAGAGTATACTCTGGGGACTTGTAAGTTCTCTGTTCCTCTAAGGGAGCACATCAAGAGAGAAGAGTTTACTCTTCTCCTGATCTGCACTCTGGTCTGGAACCAACTACAACAAATGCACTCTTTTCTGTGAGTAGAATTCCCTCTCCAGAGCCTCCACCAGCTTCACCACACCAGCCAGCGCTCCTCCTCACCCCAGAACCCCTACTCAAGTCTGAGATTTAGATCAGCTGCTCTATTCCCCCAAGGTCTTTAGGCCAGGGCTCCAACAATGGAAGCTGCAGTCACCTGGGGTTGGGGCTAGACTGCAACATTCCCTTCTCATCCAGGAGAAAGGGCTTTCTCGCTGACCTTTGAAGCTGTCTTTGGTGTTTTTGACTGGAGGAATCTGGGACCCACAGTTGCTGTGGGTGGAGCCTTGAAACCTGCTCCAATCCTGGCGCTGCTACATGGCCAAGGCTGAGCTGTACTCCACTATGTGCCCAGGGTGACAGACCTTTGATGTCATTCTTTCAGGCTGCTTTGAGCTGGAAATCTCTTTTACTGAATTATTTTGTGTCTTCTGCTACTCTAGAATTTGTTTAGACTCATTTTTACAGGTCATTTTTTGGCCTTTAGGAGGACAGCTGTGCCCCACAATGCTGCAGAAGTTTGAAGACCCCAGACTAGCTTCATAAAGAGATTTTGTTAAGGTCCCTTGAGAGCACAATATGGTAGAGATAGAATGCTAGATTCCAATCTAGGAATACCTGGGTTTAAATCCTGTTTCTTATACACCCTGGCTTGTGTGACAAAGGGCAATCTTCCAGTGCTCTAAGCAAGTCTCTAAGACTAAAACTAACAAAAAAAAGTGCCCATCTGCATTGATGGAGGAATTTTCCTCATCTGGGAGTTCTCTGTAGAAGTACAATTACAGATAAAATCTCCATTCATATCTCATGGCCTCTAATTACAAGGATTCCACAGCCTTCAACACAAACATGCCTGAAGATTAGACAAGTGTTGTTAAGGGTTCTGTCATCGTTTTTATGCATCCTTTTTGTGTTCAGTTGTTTAATCATTTTTCATGTGTTCCCCATTTGGGTTTATCTTGGCAAAAATACTGGTGTTGTTTGCCATTTCTTTCTACAGCTTATTTTACAGATGAGGAATAGGATAAATGTGATTAAGTGACTTGTCCAAGGTCATCCAGCTAATAAATGTCTGAGTGTATATTTGAATTACTTGAGTCTCAGCATTCTATCCATTGAGTCATCTAGCTGCCCTTTTCTAAGGCTATATACGTGGAAATAAAAGGAAAGGCAAATAAAGATATAGGAAGATCTGCTATGGAAACCATACTTGGTCTGCCTCAAGATCACATTTGAATCTCTTACTCTCCTATGTCAACATATTTAATTCTAAAAGCCATATAATAATGATATATTATTATATCTGTACCTATAAAATAATAGTAATTATGCCTATAGTAATTAATATTTACATAGCATTTTGAGGTTTGCAAAGTACCTTACAAATATTTACTTGTTTTAGTCTCACAACAACCTTTAGAAGTAGATGCTATATTATTAGATTAGAAAACAGAGGCAGATGAAAGTTAAGTGACTTTCCCAGGGTTACACAGTCAATAAGTATTGAAGGTCAGTTTTGAACTCGGGTCTTTTTGACTCCAACCCTAGTTCTTCCTCTGTTGCACCATTTATCATATTACATGTGTATAAAAGAATGAAGTAGATTTTAGTTATAGAGGCTTAAGCTCTCGTATTTTTAAAATGGTGCCCATTGGCAATATTAGAGTAAGTGTACTACTGGTGTTCTTTATTAAGGTCTTAAAGAACATATTTTATAGAGGGCAGACAATATGCAGATGTATAAGCAGCTATAGCAGACATCCAAAATAAGTACCTTGAATGGAAGGTGCTGGTAGTTAGAGAAATCTGGAAAGGCCTCATGTAAAATGTTGTGTGAGCTGGACTTTGAAAGAGGGTAAGATAGGAATCCCAGGAGATAGAGACAATGTCAATATGCATTCCATGAATGAGGGGCAGGCTTTGCAGAAGCAGAGATGGGAGACAAAGTGTCATCAGCAAAGGGCAAAAGGAAAGCCAGAGCAGAAAGGGGCTATCCTTAGCCAGCATTCATTTCTGGTTCTATCCTTCTCTCTGGTAGGAGTCAAGCTTTCTGCAAGTCCCTTATGCACTTGGGGAATTTATTTTTTCTCTAACAGAGCATCAAAATATCTCTAGATAGTCCAATTTCTTGAATATAGAACAATAGAGAACCAAAAAGCTATTACAAGGTGTGTACTTAGCCATACAATTTCTAATCTGGCAAGAGTTTGAATGTAAAAATTAACTTCACACATCACTTGCTCCAGATTAGGAGAAATCTTATCTGCCTTCAATAAAAATAATCAAGACTCAATGGAAGATGCTCAAGTAGATGGAGACACTTCATTTTCTGATGAAAAACGTCTTATTTGTTAAACCTATATTCTCCCATGATTTGTGTAACTACTGTCCTCTGTCATCCATCCGTCTGTGTTTGTATTTAGCATAACCCTGCCTTCTGTGTAGAGAAGATCTGTTTTTTTCTCCTTTTTCTCTGCTCCCCCCAACCCCCATGCTAACCAAAGACATATTTGGAGTAGGTGGTAGCATTTTCTTTGCACAGATGGGAAAATTAATTCATGAAAGGGGTAAAATAAGTTGTCCAGGGATGTTTAGCAAGTCAAGAGAAGACTAGCAATCAAATCACAGAATTTCCATATTGGAAGGGGTACTAACATCCATTTAGTTCAAACTGTTTTATCTAGTTTTAAGATAAAAAAGAACCTTCTCTTTAATAATGACCCTGTGATAATTCATTTTCTGCTTGAAGACTTCCATAGGTGAGGAGCTCACTACCTCCTGAATCAGGTGGTTCTGATTTTTAGGACGTTTTTCTTTATGCTAATTGTGAATTATCCTTGTTGTCATTTCTTCCCATTATTCTTAACTTTGCTCTTTGGGGCTAAGGTCTCCTGAATACTTCATCAGGATTTTTTTTCCTATAATTGTTCAAACTCTAAATCTCTATTGCCTCTGTCTCTCTCTCTCTCTCTCTCTCTCTCTCTCTCTCTCTGTCTCTGTCTCTTTCTCTCTTTGTCGCTCTCTCTCTCTCTCCATGCAAGTTTATCTTATTTGATGATTAAAAACAAGAGTTTAAATTCAGCCATCAGAACAGATTGGCAGTTTAGCACATCGCACCATTATTGTCATTCTTACCATGAAAATTTATATTAGGAGTGACCAGGTATATTCCAAGATGAGCTTAGTTATGACTGATGAATTCAAGTCATCTGGTCTGGTGGGTTCAGTTTATAAAGTGGAAATTTGTTAAAATTTAAAGCAAATAATGAAAGAAATACTTAAGACATGATTCCTCTTCATCGACTTGATTATTTAGCTAAATTAAGTTACACAACTTATGTGACATATGATATATGGTTATGTATGATATAATGGATAGAAAACTGGCCTCAAAGTTGAAGTCCTGCTTCTGGCATTGATGAACAACAACAACCAAGATTCTGCATGAGCGGGGCGGGTGACATCAGTTATACTTTTCCATATGTATTTCTTACATGTGTGCCTCACCAGAAGGAGTTTTCTCATACTAATAAAATCACAGGTCTGGTGCCTGTCCCTCTCTTATATTGAACATATTTGATGTTTTTTTACCTCTCTGGCTTTGTTCCTGCAGCTCTCAGTCCCTACAAATTCATTCTCCTTACATGCACACCCTATATCTACCTCGACATCTAACCCATTCTTCAAAGATCAGCTCAAATGCTATGTCTTTCACAAAAGATACTTGTTCTTTCCATCTGAAAGCTATGTATCCTTTATTTGACCTTATAATTCTTTATATTTCTCTTATCTGCTTGATTTTGGTATTATATTTATCAGTTCATATGTCTTACATACTCTAACTAGATTCTTTGATAGAAGAGACTAACTCATATATCTTTGGACCTGTATCCTACATTTCACATAGTAGATATTTAACAATTGTTCCACGCATGTTGAAGTTTCTGAGAATAAGAATTTTCAATTACACAATGGCTCATAGAAGAATATCATAAAGACCTTTAAGAGCAGGGTCATAGAATCAAGAGGAATTGTAGAGATGATCTAGTCCATTTGACATAAGGAGAAACAGAAACCCAGAGAGGCCAAGTTGCCTTAAGTGATACAGTCATACAGTAGCTGAGTTTGGATTTGAACCCAGGTCCTCTGATTGCATATCTAGTGGATTCTACCACACTTCCTTGGCGCAAATTATTTGAAATGAACTGGGTAAGCTCCTGTATAGATGAAGGTAGATGGAGCAGATAGTGTCAAAACCCTGGAATTTAATAATATATATGAAAAATACTTGAGTAAGCACATTGTAGTTCTGTAGTGTCACTGGAATTAGCTTGGTAGTTAAACTGGAGATCTCTGATAAACTACTGGATAGTTCTTCTACCTTGGAAATCACACAATTATTTCTTTTGCAGGTAGATTTTGTTGTTGTTCATTCATCAGTCATGTCTGACTCTCTGTGATCTCATTTGGGGTTTTCTTGGCAGAGTTTGTTTCCTTTTCCTTTCTTCAACTCATTTTATAAATGAGGAAACTGAGGCAAACAGGGTTAAGAGACTTGCCCAGGGTCATATGACTAGTAAGTATCAGAGGTCAAATTTGAACTCAGGAATGTGAGTCTTCCTGATTCCAAGCCTGGAACTCTATCCATTGTGCCACAAACTTGCAAAATATGATCTATGCCAGCTATGGGAGAACAGATTGTACATTCAAGGGTAAAATGTTCTTAGAAAGCCTAGAGAAAATCCTCTAGGCTTGAAAATAACACAAATTCAGGTACAATGGATGGCATTAGCAGTCCACAGGAAATCTTCCCTGTTAGTTCCCTCTCCTGAGCTTTGGAGGTAGTTTACTACTGTGATCAAAGTACCTCCCTAGATGTTACTAGAAGCAGTTAACCTAAAATATATTTCAATTTCCAAAAAAGAAAAAATATACTTTAAAATCTGTGATTTCATTTGTGTGGGGAACTCCAGATGATGACATTCCTTTCACCAGTGTAAGTAGGCAGCTACTGTGCAGTTTAAAGTTTAAAAAGAAGTTAAATAGCTCTTCCAGAGTCATGTTCTTAGTATGAGAGTTGGGGCTTGAACATGGTTCTTCCTAAAGCTGGCTCTCTATTTTAACAGTTGCTTTTTGTCAATATTCTTCAATATTTGTTACAAGATTTAGATCTAGGTGTGGAACCAGAGATCATCTAGTGTAGACCTCTGTTTTTGCAGGTGAGGCAACAGTCTTATAGAAATGAAATGACTTACCCAACCACTTAAGCACTAAGTGGAAGTGCTGGGATTTGAACCCAGCATCTCTGGTTCTAAATTCAGTGCTCTCTTCAAAGATCTATGATTTTATTCATGTGACTACTCTTTCAACAGAGGCAGATCATGATCTTTCTATGCCTTAGTAGACACTTTCATGCATTGATATGGGCCCCTCAAAAATTGTTACCTAGTGGGCTTCTGAGATTTTCTCAGTTCAGGGTGGCTATCCTTCAGATGCCATATTCCCACTTCATCTCAATCTTGTATGTTCTTGACTTAGACTTCAAGATTGCTGGGTCATTTCCATGCCACTATGAATCCTGAGAGCAAGACTTTAGTAAAATAATCTAAAGTATAAGTAATGAGAAATAATCAGTAAACTAGGGAAATTTATTTTAATTGGAGTACACTAAGATGAAGTAGGGAGATGCTGTTAGTAACAACTTCTAGGGCATGGAGTCTAGAAAAAATAAAGTTGGTCCATAAGAATTTCCTAGGAGAAGAGACACTGCATTTGTTGGCCATGAGTATTCCATTCACTGGAGGGGTATACATTACTACAAAAGAAGCTAGAATAATTCATCAGCCTTTACATAGCTTGAATGACTTGTGCTCCCATAGGACCAGCCAACTCTCTTTGCTCTGGTTCCATGCACATAAAAGCAGCTTTCTGATGAATAATTTTGTTTCCCAGGTATCTTGACATAGGGAAGGTAACACCCTGGGGAGTAGACCAGCCCTAGAAAATACATGCACATTCTAGGTTTTAAGTCATAGAGCCTTAAGTCTGGTTAGTAAGAATCACTGTATTAAGGACTAATTGATTTGGGTGAACTGTTAAAACTGAGTTTCACAAATGTAAAAATCTGAGAATAAGATATTTTAATAATATTGCTGTCAAGAGATATTAATAGTTATCCAATAAATATTTGTAGAATTGGATTTTTTGGACTGTGCCAGTAATGTGAGTGGTTTAATGTAGTAACTCCATGGGGAAGAAAACATGAATTAGTCTTAGCCTATTTTTTCAGCCTTGCCACCAGATAATCTATGAGTCTGAGAGTTCCTTGTATGCAAGTGCTATGGCAAGATAAATTCCAAGAAATATATAACATGGCTACTTGTATCTTATTACTGAGATCAGTGCTCCAGCAGACAGGTACAAAACTGTCAGCTGCTTCAGGGGAAATCTAGTGAGAGTAACCAAAGGCTAATTATGTGAAAAGAGACCTTGGGTGGATTTGGCAGGGTGGAAGGATTATGAATAAATGATCATTTCAAATTCTGAATTTCTAGGACAGCTGGCATTGGGAATTTGACATTTTGGGGTTGTGATTTTTTTCCCCAGCCCCATTCAAGAGGAGTCTAAGATGGATGAGGAGAGAGATATAGACAGAGCCAGAGAGAAAGGGAGAGTGTGGGGGAAGAAAAGAAGGGAGGGGTAGGGAGATAGAGAAAGAGAATTTCAATCTCCTTTTCTGTAACTGAAGCATTTTTTAAAAATAGACATGCTGTAATTTGGCTAACTGCTGGTGAAGCCACAAAAGGTAATTATAACAGACTAAGGAGGCTATTATAGGGAAAACAGGACGAAGAAAAGTGATGCAGTATTTAAGCCAATCTCCAATCAACGGAACATTTTAATATTGGAAGAGGATGCCATTGTGATTGGGCATAGCTTGAATCTTTCCCTCCCCAGCAGCTGTTCACTCTGATTTGATTGAAAAACTTCTAGATTTCCCTCATTGCCATCTCCTTTGCTTTTTTACATCTCTGTCTGCCCATCTGTCCTTTCGTCCTCCTCTGTCTCTCCACACGCACCACATGTATGTTTATGCTCACTGGATCAAGATGACTTCCAAAATAATAATACTAAAAAAAACCTCAGCTACTAGAACATGGATACTGTCCAGTATATTTTAATTCCCTGTAAAAAAGCAGAAATGACCCACAGGCATAAGGTCCTGTTTTTTGTTTACTGCATAAAAGTCATAGGCTTTAGGTTTGGTTTATTAAATTGAATTGCTTCTAACCTTGACTTATCCATTTCTCACTTTGCTCTTTAACCACGCATTTGTCTGTTTCTCTTACTATAGAACATTAATTTCTGATAACCTTGCCTTCCATCCTATTTGGTTTTCCTGTTCCAGTATGGCATCTTGGGTCTTATCTCCATCCCAGCCCTTGTCCTAGAACTCACCTTGACTTCAGCTAGTTCCTTCAATATTATTCTCTATTTCATCTCATCAGAGCTATGAAATACCTATGGATAGATGGCCCAAATGGATAAAACACTGAACTTTCAGGCAGAAAGTTCAGAGTTCAAATTCTGCCACAGACACCAATTCAAGTGACTAAGCAAGTTGCTTGACCTTTCAACTTCAATTTCTTCATCTGTAAAATGAGGAAGATAGTAATAGCACCTACCTTATAGGGTTTTTGTGATACCTGTATGAAATGATACATGTCAAAAGCTTTGCCCAACCTGAAGGTGCTAGGTAAATTTGCGGCTTTCCCCAAGCTGTGCCTATCTCCCTCTATATATCTATCAATCTCTGCTGCGTGGACACATAGTTACTAATAACATCTGTCCGGTCAACCTGCAGATCTAAGTGCTAAGAAAGCCTTAGAATTTGCTCCAGTCAAACCAGACCAAACTTAACTGAACTTGGGTGTATCTTTGCAATCACAGTCCTTTGGTTAGCATCTATTTAGTACAAGGGATATTTCTTTGTGTACCTTTCTTATTTCTTCTTGTTGGATTTTAAGGTTCTTAGGAGTTAGGATGATACTTCTCTTTTTTCATCAACATATAGCTCAGCATACCACACATGGTGAAATTTAAGAAGAAAATTTTCTAGGGCATTAAAAAATTAAATAACTTGCCCAGGCACACATGAAATGTAATTAATCAAGATTTGCTGAATGTCTTCATTCACTATTATCTAGGTTTCATTTGTCTTTTGTTTTCAAAGAGGGTCAAAGACATCATGGGGTAATGCTTTGACTTGTAGGTGAATTGGATTCAAGTGAGGCAGAGCTACACAAAGTCTTTAGCTTCACTCTCTCTTCCAGAGTCATTGAATTCTAGCCACAAGATAAAGTCAAGACAATGGGGATGGCTCAGGATGCAACCACTGAGTCTGGCATCTTCGATGTCTGACCAAACCCTAAGTGCTTCGCAATGCCTGCCTCAGCAACCTTTATGACTTGGTAGAGGAATAAGTATTTATATAGTACCTACTATGTGCCAGACATCACACTAAGCATTTTGACAACTTTATTTCATTCGATCCTTAGCCCTTTGAGGTAGTTGATATAATTATCTCAATTTTACAGTTGAGAAATCTCGGGCAAACTGAGATTAAGAGCATTCCTCAGGGTCACACAGCTAGTAAGTGTGTGAGATCAGATATGGACTCAGGTCTTCCTGACTCCAGGCCCACTGCTCTATCCACTGAACTGCCAACTGCATAAAAAACCAAGCTATAATTCTCCAGAGCATTGTAGATTATGTATTCCTGCATTCATAAGCAACAGATTAGAGGTGACCCCTCTGTAGAAGCCATGTGACAATCTGGATTCCAAACCTTATTTCTTTAGAGAAGAGATCAGTATGTGCCCTGAATCTGGACCCAGGGCTGATGAAAATGATGAAAGATTTTTATGAACAAATCCTGTTGAATCTTTAGCATGTATTGTCCTTGGTATTTCAAAGTGAGACACGATGTGAGAAGGCCACATAATGTTGGTGAAAATTAGTCACAAAGCTATGGACCAGATGTGTTTTTTCCCAGACATTCATTTTTGAATCCACCCTCTGAACTGTTTTGTAATACTGACTAGACTCACCTATTTTGTTTGCTAAATTTTACCCCTGGCAGATGTGAGTGATTCATGTTCACCCAAGGTTTAAGTGTAGTCAATATAGGTTGAATATTTTCATTTGTCCTATTATTGTAGACTCTCATATAATAAAACTTTTGGGACCTGGAAAATTATTTATCCTAGAGGTGACGATGGGACAGTATGTTACCTAAATAGTGTGTGCTAGTGTGTGGATGGACAAAGAAATTATTTCTAATTTCCTATCATCACTTTGCACCTTCAGTGGAAAAAATATCATCTCAGAACCTTTAGTTTACTTAAGATAACAAAGTTAATCATTTTCTAGAAAGTTATAGAATTTTCCTTGAAGAATCTTAATAATTATTGACTTTTAAAGAGTCATTTAGTGCTTTCCAGTTTGTAAAGTGCTTTATTTAGGTTATCTCATTTGAATGTGTCATGTAGTAGATGCTTAATAATTGCTCATTAATTGATTTATATACAAGGCCTGTGAGGTACGCATTATAGGCATTTAATGCTAATTTTTACAGGTAAAGAAACTTGCCTAGGATCACATAGCTAGTAGATATCAGAGAGGAATTTAATAATAATACTTATAACAATAGCTAGTATACATACATACATACATATATATATATATATATATGTTTTGAGGTTTGTAAAGCACCTATAAATATTATTTCATTTTATCCTCTTAGCAACCTTGTGAGGTCGGTGCTATTACCGTCCCAATTTTATGTATGAGGGAACTGAGGGAGATAGTGACTATCCCAGGAACACATAGGATATTTCAGAGGTAGGACTTGAACCCAGATCTTCTTGGTTCCAATGCTGGCTTTCTCTCCACTACTCTACAGGGGCTCTCATATGTACATATATGAAAATATTTTTCTTACTGTTGTTGTTACTTACTAGCTACCTTATTGACTCAACCTCAGAACCAGGGTATTATATTCAGATATGAAATATTGTTACCAAAGACATATTATGAGAAAGTCCACCCACTACACAGGCATGGAATAGAACATTTAGTTCTTTCATATTGGCCATTTGACCATATACGGATCACTTAAACTCTGAGCTTCAATTTTCTCATTCTTAAATGGAGGTAACAGTAGCACCTACTGCAAAGGTAGGTTGTGGCTCATATGAGATCACGTATGCACAACACTTTACAGGTCTTAAAGCACTTTCCAAATACCAACTGTCAAAGATGTCCTTTTAAGTGTTTATTTCCTGGTTTTCTGTTCAAAATCAAACACAGGAGGGAGATTTAAAGAAATGATACCCTAGGGTAATATCTACAAAAATATCCTTTACGTATTCAGAAGTTAAGTAATTTGTAGGCATTACAGTAACTTCTTCCCTAAATACCCAAGACAAATTCTTGGAATGAGAGGGACTCCCTGCCTTCACACCCCATAAATAAGGGCAGCTAAAACAGAAGAATAGACAAATATTGACAAAAAGGTGCTAGTGGGCCAATGTGTTAGTGAATCAGAAACCACAAATCAAATTTTTAATTGTACTAATAAGTCAAATGACATGGATGGCAACAGGGAAAACCTAGAGTTTTTTGGAAGACAGAGATCCCTTGGGAGAAAGATTTGACTATTGATGTACTAATTAATTTTGTGGAAAGTAATCCAGACCTTTTATCTCTATGTGAAAAATATGAGGAATCAAGAAGCAAACTGGCATCTGGGATTTATTGAGGAAAACAATTTTCCAGGGGCTTCCTGGAAGTGATTCAGCCTCATATCTCCTGACTTATACATCTTTAGCATAGTATAATAACCAATGTCTCGTAATGATATTCCTAAGTCATCATAAAATACTGATTTATGTTATATTCTATTTAAAAAGATTCAAAAGTAAAAAAAATCTGTTATAAAGATTTCCATTTTTATTGAAGGTGATCTATGGAAAGTTATAATGATAGAATTAACCCTGATGAAGGGATGAGAAAATGCCAACTTCCAACAGTGTGTATGGAGCATTGCATATAATGTCAAATGCAATTGATTAGTTGGTTTTGTTGATATCTTTGTTGTCGTCGTCTTCATCTTCTCTTTCTCTCTTCTTCCTCCTCCTTCTTCTCCTCCTCTTTCTTCTCCTCCTCCCGTTTCCCCCTCCTTCATGAAAAATTGGTCGTTCATATATTATTCTTCTTGTCTATCGGAGAAGGAACCTCAAGCTTGGAGAAGTTAAATGACTGACCCAGAATCCTATAGCAAATAATTGTTAGAGCCACGAGTTCTAGTTCTTAGTTCAAGAAAACTAAGGTTTCCTTAGTCCCAAGACCAGTGTTCTTACTACTATACCAAGCTGTAGTGAGTGAAAAAGAGACTGTGTCCAATATGCTTACATGGTATGTTGTTCTACAAATAAATAATGTCCCCACATAACGTTGTCTTTTTAAGACAGTGGTATGCCATGGTTATTGTGGTTGTTATTCAGTTTTTTAGTTGTGTCAGACTCTTTGCGATCCCTTAGATTGGCGCATGTGGTTGTCTTGACAAAGATACCAGAGTGGTTTACCATTTCCTTTATTTTATAGATGAGGAACTGACCCCAGGCCCGGCAATCTACCCACTGTGCCACTTAGCTGTCTCCTCCATGATTCTACTATAGTCTTAGTAGAGAGACTTTTTCCCTTTCCCCAGTTATGGGTATTACATGGGCTTTTTGAGTTTCCCCAAAAATGACTAGAATGTGGATGAAAAAAAGAGAAGCTTTAACAGCCAAGGGACTAATGCTCTCAAGATAAGGTATTACAGGCATTACTTTCCTTAGGGTGAATGAAGGAAAGTTCCAGGCTGATGACAGGGCAGGGTTCTATTGTTCTGCTCTAATAAGGACAGGTGCCAGATCCTATCTATAAAGGCCATGTACAAATGCTCTTTTTGCCCTTTATATCCACAATGCATATAAGACATTGTTTTTCCTGTATGTATTATATGCAAAAATGCCCATACAAGAAATTTTTGTTAAGTGTATAGCCCCTTGAAATATATTTACAGCATATGACACTATCACTGAGTCAGGAAAGGCTATTTGCCTTGCCTTGATATAAACACATAAACAATGTCTCCCAGCCCAAGCACAATAATATGATGAAAGAATTGATTACAAGAAACTCAGTGGCATTTCCATTAAGGAAATGAAACAAAAAGGATACTTCTCATCCCTAAACATTCATATCAATTCTTATTCACATAGTTTCTCAAAGTACATTGTTGGCAACTAGTGAACATCATATTTCTTGTGAAAAATAACAAAGCAACTGACTACTTTAATTTACAAGGGCTCATTCAGAAGAGTTACAATGGTGCTGGCTCCGCCATTACAAACAACACTTTGGAGGATTAACTTGGACGGCAGAGATTAGCTACCAAACCAAGTCTGTGAATGACCCCTGGCATGACTTCTGGGCCCTTTTAAAGCAATTACTCTTACTAAATCAAACCACTTTGGAGTATTTATTTTTAAAAGTATTACTCACTGCAAAGGACTGGGGAAATAGGACCATTTTCAAGATATTTTATAAAGGTATTTAGCTTGGGGGCTTGAAAATTCATTTCCTTTTGCATGTAAAGGATTCATAACTCATCATGAAAATAAAAAAAAATCAATACCTGCAAGTTTTAACACACATACATGTAGATATATGTGTATATATATATGCACATATATATATATATATACCCACATATTTTAAGAATGTATACTAAAGGCTAATTGCTTTTTGAACATAATTTTAGTGAACCCATAAAGTTGTCTTAGAATTTATGATGATGCATGAGATACATAAAAAAGGAGACTTTACAAAAGCTCTAATAAATGGCTTGTTGGATATTATGCATATTCAAAATTGCACCAAATGTATACCCAAATACATTTGCAATGGCCTGCTGAGTGTACAGCAGAGACATATAATGCCTCATGAAATAAAATAAATCTCACTGAATGTTTTTGAGGCACTCTGTATATGCAAAGTTATTTCCAGATATTCTACAGTTTTAGTTGTATTTCAAGCACACTGTGTCACAGGTTAGTAAAGACCTCATCTTAAAGACAGAAAAAGAGAGGATCAGATAGAAATGTATGGGGAATGAGTTATAAGGATCAGACACAAGAGGCAGCTATCACTCAATCCCTTAAAGTGCCCTGGTGACTCATTTGCTGTTATTTTACTCGCAAAAATGCAATGGTGTATTTTCCCTTCTTCCAAACTTTAGGAACCTACATGGCATATTTGACAGTATCTGAATTCCCTGGGCTTCCATGGACACTAAAGATGAATAGTCTGATGGGAAATAAATAGTTATGCAACCCAAGGAAGAGAGGAAATTGGAGAGGTCTCGGAGATGGAAGTTCCCTGTGGAAGTTGTTTATTTTGAATTCAGCCTCAGAATTGTAGAAAAGTGAAGGGACGAGATTGTAGAATGAAATCTGAGCCCAGAATAGCTGAAGGCGTAATGTTACATTTCTAGTAGCTGCAACCCCTGGGAGGTTTACTGCACGAAAACCTGTCTCATCAGTGGAACACATGTGGGATTCTATCTGGAAGCAGGAAAATCCATCTTCTGTGTGATATGTCAATAATTATGACTCTGAAGGGAATATAGTCTGAAATGTGTGTGACTTGTGTGTTCAGGCAGTACTCAGACAACCAAATCATACTCTTCCAGGATCCCATTCCATTGTTGTTCTGTTGTTTCAGTCACATCTGATTATTTGTGATTCTTTTTTGGGGTTTTCTTGAAAAAAAATAGTGGAATGGTTTTCCAGTTCCTTTTCTAGATAAGGAACTGAGGCAAACAGGGTTAATGACTTGTCCAGGGTCACATAGCTAGTAAGTATCTCAGACCAGATATGGACTCAGTAAGATGAGTCATCCTGATTCTAGGTCTGGCACAGTGTCGTTTATCTGTCATTGTATTCCATTCCATTCAACTAATGGAACAAAATGAAACATTGTAACTCCTTAGCTATATTGTGATTTCTTTTAAAACCCCATATTTAGTATCTAAAATTATACCTCCTTGAATACAGACCAGTTCTATTCATTGATGGTTCACTTCGGTTTCATTGGACAAATATCCACATGAATTCTCTTGGATAGTCAATTCAACAATCCAAGAAACATTAAATAATTGATTTCTACCTACCAAGCCTTATTTATCTAACAACATTCTTCTGATGTTGTAATATCAGAGTCTCTAAAGAATTAAAGTGAAATCATTCGAAGGGCAATAGAGAGGCACGAGTAGGTGACAGCGTATTACCGATAAGAAATTGTGGTCTAAGAGATGTCATGGGAGAAATATATAAATGGGAAAAGTTGGTAGGCTAGGAGAGGAGGTGATAACCGATGGACAGGCAGCATACCCAAATGGTATCAGTTTAGTAAAGAGATGTAAAGATATCTTTTGTTGTAAAAAAAAAGAATATCAAGCCATGATCTCTGTGGCTCCCTTGTGAAGCACTTTGACATGGATGAGAGTAACAAAGAATGGATAGGAGTGGATGGTTCATACATCATAGGAGGCTGAACTTCATTTATGAGATTACAGATTCTTCATAGTAGCAAATACATACAGAGCACTGCATTTGGTGAATATCTACCATATGTTTTTGTTTCTTTTGCACACTCTGTGAATTGGTATTAGTCATCAAGGGATACTGTCCTTTATGGGATACACACATAGAATTCCATTACTACCATAATTTCTCAATGGCCAGAGACACCCACAGAAATGTATCTCTCAGGATATATGCATATTCAGAGCTGGATTAATGGTAGAAATGCTTCGCAGGGAAGAACTCTAAATAAAGCACATAGATGGTACATACCCTATGGCTCTGTAGTATACTTCATTAATGCATTTCCAATTATATAATACAAAAGAAGTTCTTTTCGAAATTTTAAAGCAGTTGTTTTTGTGATTGTTGTAGGGTACATACAGAGGCCAAATCTAAATAGATCAGAGTATATTAAATATACCTTCATTTTCAGATATAGCCTGTTGCCTCTCCCCACCAAGCAAGTCGTCTCTTGTATTGAAGATTTTTTTTTAGAGGAAAGAAAGCATTCAGCACAACAAACCAGTATATCATCTCTGTCCCCATCAGTATGCACAAGCAGCCCCCACTTCTGCCAAAAAAGGAGGAAGTTAAATTTTCTTGACTCTTTTATGAGGCCAATTTAATCAGCATAATTACATAGCACTGGATTTAAAAAAATAATTCTTTTCTCTTCTTTTGCTGTTGTCATTGTGTATATTGTTTTTCTGGTTCTACTTATGGATTAGGTCATATAATTCTGAATTCTTCATGCTTACCATCTCTCATGGCATTATAATATTCCAGCATATTTTTGCACCACAATTTGTTCAGCCATTCCTAAAATAATAGGCATGTGTTTTACTTCTAGTTATTTGCTAATTCAAAGCGCTATGCATATTTTGGTATGTATAGAACCTTTATTTCTGTATCTGACGTAGTTGGTGTATATAGCTTGTTGTTTCCGTCATGTGGCCCCATTTGAGGTGTTGTTGGTAAAGATGCCAGAGTGGTTTACCCAAAGGGCTGAGGATTTTTGTCACTTAATCAATGTTCCAAATTACTTTCCAGATTGGTTGAACTAATTGCCAGCTCTACCAACAATGCATTAGTGGATCTATCTTGCCATAGCCTTTCTAACATTAATTTTTCCCACTTTTTGTCAACTTTGGCCATATGTTGGATAAGAGGTAAAATATCAGAGGATTTTTTTTTCCATTTCACCTGTTATTAATGATTTAGAACAATCTCATTTAGGATAATAGATTTAGAACTGGAAGAAATCCCAGATATCATCTAGCCCAACTCCCTCATTTTATAATTGAGGAAACTGATTCCTAGTTATATTATTTGTCCAAAGTAAAGCAGGTGCTGGTAAATGGTATGAACTCTAGATCCTCTGACTCAAAAACCATCATTTACCCCATTATTCCACATTATCTTTAATTGTGATTCATTGTTTTCACTGCTTTCTCTGAGAGCTTCATATCAGTTTTCTACTAAAGGTAATTTGTGGATCTAACACCTTATTTTTATCTAGACCTGTCCTCTCATTGGTATGTGGAAATCCTGGTAAGGAAACTCCCCTTCCCAATGTAGATTGGTAATGGCTCTGCACCTTGGAATGTCACTGGGGGTAGGGAGGAAGGTTGAATGTTTTGCCCAGAGTCACAGAAACATTCTAAGTTGGTTATGAGTACAGATCCTCCTGACTTCAAAACCCTATCTCTTTTTACTACTCCATGCTGCCTCTTGCTTTTAACATAGGTGCCTGGAAAATGTTAATTGAATGCTGGATAAATATACGTACATCATGGGATCGCAGAGGAATTGCAGAAAGAGGATGTAAAAAAAGCAAGAGAAGGAAAACATTAGCTTAAATGACTGATACAGTGAACTTCAGGCTAAATATTATTTTAAACAGTATCGTTGCAACAGAGAAATCTGTGTAATAAAATGATTCCTAAACTTCAAGTTCATTTATTGTGAATAATATTTTATGCAAGAAAATTTAGGTAGGAGGGAATATAGACAATCCCTTGATTTAACAGGGGTTTGCAAAATGTTGAAGAACAGAAAATACACAATGTTTTCTATTCCAAAGTTTTGACAAGGGACAAAGCTTGTCTTTTGAATTTGAAAGGTTTCCAAACCTCCATTATCTCTCATTCTAAGGGACTTGATGGAAACTAGATCCTATTCCACTAGGAGAGTTTAGCAAGTCAGGTAGAGATACATACCCTTTCAAGGATACTTGTCGGATGAAATACTTATTACCTTATTTGTTCTTTGCATGTGATTATGCCTCTGTGGCAGCTTTCCCTTGTGGGTAAAGACATTTTTTTGTTGTTATTTTGTATTAGTCTGAATAACTCTAATCTGTCTGTCAAAGGGAAAATGTATTAAGTAAAAGTTTTCCAAGGTGTAAATGAGATTTGGAAGATGAGTAGGATAGAGCAAGGAAATTGAACACATTACATCATTTTGCTTAGACGATGGTCTCTTTGGGATTTCCTACTGTTCTATCTAATGTGATGGCCTACTTTTATCAATGTCTCAGAATTTTAAATTCCTACCTACTCCCTTCAGGAAATTCTTCTGCAGGGATACTTTTCTGCAGACTAAGCATTTCATCATTGGCTATTATTGAACAGTAGAGGTTTCCTTTTGAAGTTGTTTCCACCACTTCTCAATTAGAGTGTATGGTATTTTTACTCCCTTTGTTATCTAGATTTGTAAATTCTGTTCCTTTATTGCTAAGCATATATTAATGCTTAGTTTTTTATTGTCATGTGATTGTAGTTTAATTTTTTCACATCTATTTATTTAATTTGTGGAATAAAATAAGCACTTCCATACTAAAAATGATGATTACACATGAAACTGCAAATCTGTTATGTAAAAATTGCTATTTCTTTTAAATATATTATGTACAAATTGCTATTCTTTTGAAATATATGATAAAGTTATCATGTACATTTCTTTTTTTTTCCCTTTTTTTCTGCCACCACCCCCCTCACCCTCACAGCCTTAGAAATAGCTATCATGAGACACAAATAGGTAAGTATATGTAAAATTATTCTTATCAGTTCTGTCTCTGGAAGTAGATATTGTCTTTCTTCATATCATCTTTAGAGTTAATTTGGATATTTACAAAAGTCAAAATGCCTTATTTGCTCAAAGTCATTCTTAAAACAATATTGTGGTTACTCTATACAGTGTTCTCTTGGTTCTCCTTTTTTTGCTCTTTATTATTTCATGCAAGTCTTTCCAGGATTTTCTAACCTCCTTGAACTTTTCATTTCTTGTAACATGGTAGTATTCCATCACAATCATAGAGGCAGTGTGGTATAGAGGAAAGAGTACTGGTTATGGATTT
The DNA here is from genome assembly GCA_028658325.1 of Potorous gilbertii. Taxonomy (NCBI): domain Eukaryota; kingdom Metazoa; phylum Chordata; class Mammalia; order Diprotodontia; family Potoroidae; genus Potorous; species Potorous gilbertii. The sequence goes on from JAQQSK010004237.1 coordinate 55,848, forward strand.
GGGGGTCCTGAGTTCAAATTCTGCCTTCTTTCTGAGATTATCTTTCCTTTACACTCTCTTACATGTGTAAATTTTTGCATGTTCTCTCCTTCATTAAAATGTGATCTCCTTGAGGGGATGGATAAACTTCTTGTCTTTCTTTGTATCCTCAGTGCCTAATACAAGTGTTTAATGCATGCTTCTAAAGAGAAGGACTGAAGTGACCAAATCAGGTGACTTTTCTGGCTTTCAGTTTCCTCATTTGTAAAATGAAGGGTTTGGACTAGAACAGGGGTTCTGAACTTTTTCCTTGTAGTGGATCTCTTTGTCAGTCTGGTGAAGCCTATGGATCCCTTCACAAAAGGGTCTTCTTAATACATAAAATAAAATATAAAGGAAACAAATATGTTAAATTATAGTTATCAAAATATTAAAAAACCCTTAGTTTCCAGACCCCAGGTTAAGAATACTTGGATACCTCAGGATTATAGATGATCATTAAGATGCATTAAATCTACAGTTTGATACTATGATGTGCTATAAAACATTAATAGTTTCTCCCCTACCCTTTTATTCTGAATTATTCTAAAAAATGCTTTTCTTACCATGAGGTCCCAGAATCATTTTCCAAATGGGATCATATTGAACTTGGACTATAATATTATTTCTGCTTTTAAATGAAAAGGGGTTTTGCTAACATGAAAAAATGCAGGTTCTTTGCCTGAAGCCCAGGCTCTGATAATGTAAATGTTAAATTCTAAAGGATCTGGGTTCAAAATCTCACCTTTGCTGTTTGCTACCTGTGTGACCTTGGGCAATAGCTGACACATATGCATATTACCCCATTTGGTAATACATATTTTATAAGTATTTCTATCATATAAATGAGGCTTAGAGAAAAGACATGCAAACTCTCTGGGCCTCAGTTTGCTTAATCTATAAAATGAAAAGGTGGAATTAAATGATCTCTAAGGTACCTTCCAGCTTTAAATCCCAGGATCTATGAAGGAAAAACAATGTTGTTCTTGTTGGAATGTGCTGTTTGACTAAATTGCCATATATTGGCTCCCCCATTGGGCTAAATAATAAAACCTAACTAAATAATAAAATAAGAAAACTAAATAATAAGATTCATTAATAAAATATGACAACTATATCCCCTCAAGTACCATTCTGCTTTAGACAGAATAACAAAATGTGACTCAACTCCCTCTAGTCTGCTTAGCCTGAATTCACAATACTTTGCTGCACACAGCACTCTTTAAAGCTCCCTGCTCCACTGCGCTCCCCCTTTCCCCCCACCAACACTCACACATGTTGCAACCAACAGGTATCTAGCAACTTATGAGACAAACTTTTCTATAGGAACAGATTATATCCTATTGGCCCATTTGAATAACCACAGAAATGCTACTATGTACTATATACTCAAAGCTGACCTGAAAGAGCTATGGGAGCTAAATTTTTGTCTTGCAAACTTCAACTGCTACTAGCAAACACTCTTCCTTAGCATACCAATACATTTCTTTTCCTTTCAGTTTGGTTACTCCTTTGATTTGACCTCTAGTGTGGTTGTAGAACTACTAGAGGGTGAGATTCTCCCTGGGTTCTCAAATAACCCAGACCAAGAAATTACCCAATAGGTCCTATGATTTTAATTTGGGGCTACTTAACATGACATGACTTGCACTTGACTCTGTTTTAAGTGAGCGAGGGCTGTGCAGGTCACCAGCCTCACTTCTCCTCCAGAACCATCTCAATCCAGTGACCAGATGCATCAGGATGACTGGAGATGACCCAGAATGCACTGGGATGCAATATATACACACATGTAACACTAATCATGACTTTTAAAAAATTGGTGATAATTTAGTAGTACGTGATGTTCTTCTAAGGTTTATGTTAGCCTAAATAATATTGAAATAACTGGTTTAAACTGATACTAGCTAAATAATTTTTACCAAAGTTGGAACTGCTCATTGGTACCCTTGTCATATTCTTGCAAATAATACCTAACTTCCTTTGCCCTGTCACACATGATTTCTATTTCCCCTTTAGATTTCCCCCTTCACTTTCTGAAAATTTCCTGCTTGGTGAATAAAGGATACCATCTCCAGTGGCAAGAGCTATGTTCAAACATTTCCTGAAGATGGAGAAAGTAGTGAATGCTGCACTGCTCTGATAAGAGTTCTGAAGGGGAAAAAAGGCAAATCCCTTTCCTTAAAGGGGGAGGGATCTGAAAGTTTCTAGACCAATAGGTAACTATATGTAAAATATCTTTCACATTAGCAAAGAGCTTCAAAGCTGGGTGGCAAAGAAACTAAGCTGTGATTGCTGCAGCAGTAAAAATGCATTTTGTCTTATAATCAGCACACTGTGTATTCTTTCTGTCTTCTATGGAGTTTTAATGCAGTTGCAATTCTGAGAAAAGAGTCAAGTAGCTCAGAATGGACCATTGGTTCCTCTGGGAAGCAAAGAAAAGAGGAGAATAACCCTTTGAAAAAGATGGATGTAGGGGAGACAAAGGTGAGGAATGTTGTTGCCCTGTGATAAAAAAAATAATCAGAGAAAAGCCCTGCTGTAGGGGCTCTGCAACACCTGAAAGCTTTTGGAGCAGACAGCTGGGGAAGAAGAAGGCAGGTGAAAGGCAGGGCTATAGAATCAGGTATATTTTCACAACTCATGAAAGATTTATCTTTGTACTTAATGTAAAAAGTGTCCCCAGAATGATATAAATATATCATACTGCATTGGGAAAGAATATGCACATTGCTAATATTTGAAATTTTGAATTGTAAATCTAGGAATCCTAAAAGTATTCTCTCATTTTTTTTTCTGATATTCCAACCTTCTTCATTTTCATCTTCATTTATGCTTGCCCAGAAAGATTTTCTTATTTCCCACATATGTATAGACATCAATGAAACACAGTTTCCCTTTTTTTGCTTCAGTTATTCTTATGCTTTCAGGTATGTCTTTCATAACTGATTTTTTTATTTGCATATCTCTGTATCCCCCTCAGCTCTTGTCTTGGAGTTTAAAGGGCTAATTTTAGAAGTTGGAGAAATAATCATTTCTGCTTTATTCCTCAACATTTAGCAGCAAATATTCTCTAAATGATTGACAATATAGTGAATGTTATCAGCACATTCATTGTTGTTTTTGCTTTTTATCATTCTGAAAGAGATCCAATGACATCATAAAGGAGATATCTAAGTGAGGCAGAACTGTGTAGCCTTCAGTCTCCTCTTCTCCAGAGTCATTGGTCAGACAAAAGTCAATATGAAAAGTGATGGACTGGGATGCAGAGGGTGACCAACAAACAAAAGTAGAGTCAAATATACAATAAAATATCCATTTGGAATTTGTTGAAGGACAATTTGGAGCAGCTAGGTGGTGCAGTAGATAGAGCCTTGAGCCTAGTTAGGAAGATCTGAGTTCAAATCCAGCTTCTGGTACTTACTAGCTGTGTGATCCAATACAAGTGACAACCCTGTTTGTCTTAGCTTCATCTATAAAATGGGGAGATGGCAAAGCACTTCACTGTCTTTGCCAAGAAAACCTCAAATGAAGTTACAGAGAGTCTGATATGACTGAAAATGACAGAACAACAAAAATATTACAGTTGACTAAGTCTTAAAATGATGGATAAAGGTGCTGAGATCATCTTCCTTCAGTGTTCCTCCCAGGGCTGTGATGAGTGTACAGGCTTTCAGACCAGTGGTTAGCTCCCATCCCCTCTCACATTCTTTCCAACCTGACTTGTAACCTCCATGATTCCAGCAAAACTACTCACTTCAAAAATACTAGTAGCTCTTTTGATTGCCAAATCCAATGGCACTTTATTATTATTCTTCCTTTAAAAAGTTTTTGTTGACATTTCCATTTTTTTATATAACCATAGTATCTTATGCATCCCTTCCCTTGACTCTCCCTGAGAATCATCTCATATAATAAATAGGATATATTTTTAGAGGGGGGAAAAGTGTGAGCCCAACTGATTGATATTTTGGAAAACACTGAAAATATGTGCAATGTGTAATACCTGTGAACATCCCACCTCAATGAAGAGGTAGTTTGGGGGTATCCTCTGATGTGTTTTCATTTACATGTTTGTGAAATTATGATTTTCTATCTGATGATTGCTTTAGATACATCCTAGAAATTTTGGTATGTTGTTTCATCACTACAGTTTTTATGCTATATTTTTATAAATTGTTCTTTAGTCCACTTATTATTTAGGATTTCATTGTGAAGTCATTATTTGGGTCTGTATCTATTAGTTTATATTCTTGTTGCTTTATGGTCTGTAAAAGATGTAGTGATTATTTCAGCTATTTTGCATTTGTTTGCAATATTTCTGTGTTCTACTATGTGGTCAGTTTTTGTAAAAATTCTGTATGTTGCACTGTGGTGCCAGTACATATAAATTAGATAACTTTGGTAGTTAGGTTTGAGGTTGTTCAGGTAATGGTAAGCAGGATGCAGAGTTAGTTTTCTTTTCTACAGAAAAAAATAGAATAAGTCAATATCATAGCATTTTGATCACTTATTTGGGAAAGTATCAAGAGGGAAAATATTTTTAAAACTACAAAGATAAAGAAAACAATTTAAACTTATTTAAAGCTGTCAATGATAAGGAATAGGAGTATCTTTCATAGGGAAGAATTCTTTGCATATATCAGATACCTAATAATTGCCTTTGTATAAGCAAGACAGAAGATTTGATGTGAGGGATATAAGTGAACTGAAAGCTCACTCTCTAGATCTGAATCAACTCTTTTAGACTATTGTGATGTATTTCAATACATAAAAAGAATAATTTACTATAAGGAGCCTTTAGTGACCTTATAAATTTACTATACCTTTTAAAAGAGAGCTACTGATTTATTTTTGTTTGTTTCTCAATGATGGACTTTGACCAATTATCCATAAAATGTATTGCTTCGATCCACACTTCTCCATTTATATTAGATCTACTCTCCCTGCACAGCCCTCCCTCACTCAAAACCAAGTCAAGTGCAAGTCATGTCATCATTTCTTTGATGTACAGTCTTTTTTGGCAGTGAAGGATGAACACAAACTACTCTCTGGTATTGTAGATTTTAGTCAAAATGATTGGCAGTGAAAAAACTGAAATGAACAAAATCATACGATGATAACATTCTGCAGTCCTATGCGACTCTCGTCAAGTACTTCAAAATGAAATGATGGAAAATTTGGGAAAGAGAACACAGAGTGCTTCTTTTCTAATTATCTTCTACTATTCTAGGCCATCCAAAACAATTAATTTAACTGTAGTTATTATTGATGTCTGATATTTGTACATGCTTGAATCAGATAACACTGACAATCAGGTTTGGGGCTTTTCAAGGGATGGTAACAGCAGAATGGATCAGCTGAAATACTGAATGAAATAATAACCATATTGCCTTTATTTCTATAAATGAAAAAAGTAGATGAGTCATTGCAATTAAAGGGAAATATTGATATGAGAATGTCTTCAGAGAGACATAAAAGTAATTAAATTGTTTGCTAAAAGGCTATAAAAGCATAATTTCATGGGATATTTGATCATTTTAACTTAGAGTGCTCAAAGTGAGGGTAAACAAAGAAAGCATTGTGAAGATAATTGAAATTCATGTCATAATACTCTGAGGAGAATGAAGAAATATTGAAATTTTATGAAGAATTTGATAGGATTCTCAAATAAGTTTAGCTTGCTAAATAGCTAGACACTTTGTGACTTCAGTATGAAGTTAAGCATAAAGAAGGGCAGCAAGAACTTTGGCTGACCATGTTTACTAAAAACCTTTCTTTGGAAGATAACTGAACATTGGAAGACACACCTACTCTCAGTACGACCTTCTAAAACAGACATAGCAAGAAAATGTTTGCACACACAGATACACTTGTACAAGTGGAATCAGCATTACTAAAGACCCCAAAAGAAAAATGCTTCTCAAAAAGAAAGTAAGCTTACTCATGTAAAATAAATATTAAAATCATGAAAAAATGAAATTAAATGAAACTGAAGCAAAGACACTAGAAGAAAACCAATGAATTAGCAAGAAAATCAGTTCCCCAAATAAAATGGGCATTATTTTTAGCCTCATCAAGATGGATAATGAACATCCTTAAAGAGATAGAGAAATAAATGAAAATAGTAAAGAAAGAAGAAAATTGGAGTAAAATTAACACTAGTGAAACAAGATAGATCTATTCCTTTACGATAAAATAATGTTACATGGTATGATGGTGAATATATTATAATCCAGGAAGTAAAAGGATAAAGCTTCCTTTCAAAAGGAAGAAAAATATTTATTTTTGGATTAAAACAACCAATTCACTAAGTTTTTGATACAGAAAATGCAGCTAAGATAGGAAGCACATATCAATTTAAGATAAAAGGACAGACTACAATTTAGTCTGCTTCATTTTAAACTAGAATATCAGAGGTTACAACTATGTTATTTCATAAAGCTAAATTCAAATTTGCACTATGAATTAAATAAATAAAAATATCAGGCTTAAGGTATAATAGACAATGAGTAGATGTCAATGTTAAAGATTTCTGCATAATGATATAACAACTAAATTTATAAAGAACAAAATTAATATACCAAAAATGGAAATGAAACCAATTAATGGGCGAATTCAAACTGATAAAATGGCTACTCAAACAAATGAGATTTTAAAAGAATGTTGGGAAAGCTAGAAGACACATATATTTATAGCCACACATATGTGCACAAAATAAATATACACAAAGTGCACATTTATATACAACATACATATGTACATTACCCACATATGTCTAGAATATTTTATTTTATAATGGAAAATTATTTTTACCTCCCAGATGGAAACATGAATATGAAAAGTGGACAATTTGTTTTTCATTCAAATATAAATGAAAGATTGATAGAAATTAATTTTGTTCAGTGATAGAAGGCTATAAATAAATGTATAAAGCCAGAAGATATAAAATTCTATTTACAACCTATAATGAAAAAAGAATAATGGCAAGGAAACAGGAATAAAAGATGTAGTCCTAGATGAAAGCTCAAAATGACTAATTGAATGATAGTTGGATTAAAGATCAAATTGTAGGAACAACAAAATTACATTAAAGATAATGACATTATAAATATAGACATAAAAATTTATGGGTTACAGCAAAAGCAGCACTTGGGAGTAAATTTATATGCTTGACTAATTATATTAGCACAAGAGGAAAAGACAATATCAATTAATTGAGCTTACAGTTAAATAAATTAGAAAATGAATAAATACATCAAAAATAAGCATAAAACAATGAAAGCACCAGAATTAGCAAAATAAATAGCATATTAATGAATAAATAAGACAAAGAGCTGAATCTTTAATAGACCACTAAGATTAAAAACCCATTATACAATGTCCTCTACAAGAGAAGAAAAGAAAACCATACTATTAGGATAAAAACTGAGAAAACTGAGATTATAGTAAATGCAAAAGATATAAATAACACCTTTAGATTATATCAAACAATTATATGTCATCAAAATGGAAGCAAATAAAGAAATTAGTAATTTCTAATAAAATATAAAATAAGCAAACCAACCAAGTAGAAGTTGATATACTATATAAACTAGCATCAGAATGGGAAATTGAACAGAATATTCATGATTATGATAATTCTTGAAAAAAGATATCTGAAACAGAAAGCTCATTGAAATGAATTCTATTGAATATTAAAATGACATGAAGTCTGTAAACAATATAATGTTTTCAAAAATAAAGATAGTACTCTTCCTAATTTGATGAGGCAATGTGGTTTTCCAACTTATTAAACATAAAAAAGAGAGAATTATAGGAAAGGATCATTAAAATGAAAACATGTATACAATAGTAAATAAAATATTGGTAAATAGAATGCAGCAATATGTAAAAACATTTATTATGCTCAAATAGGATTTATTCTAGTAATGTTATGATGCTCTTTTATTGAGAAATTATCAATATAATAAATCATTTCAATAATTAAAAACTGAGAAAATCTCACTATTGTATTAGTAGAGGCAGAAAAGGTGTTTATATTTCTAAAACACTGAAAAGTTTGGGAATTAAAGTATTTTAAATTTAATATGATGAAAAATTTTGTGTTCAAGGGCTAATGTTACATGACATGGAGAAAACGGAACCTTTCTAATAAAAACACAGGTAAAACAAGAGTCTTCATTTTCATCACTTCTAGAAATACTAGTACCAATAAAATTTACATTATATGCCATTTTAAGATTCGCAAAGGGCTTTGCATATGTTGTCCCATTTGACCTATTATTCAATATAACTTTTTAGATGCCAATTATGACAGTAAGAACAGAAAAAAAACTTATTAAGAGAATAAACAAGCAAATAATAAACAAATCTATTACATATGATGGCTTATTTTTAAAATCCAGGGGACCCCAAAATTATTTGGGATAAAACAACCTCAACAAAAATGTGGAATATAAGATCACTTCACAAAAACAGATAAAGAAATAAAAGAATCAAGTGACTCAGGGACTACTTAAAGGACTTATAACTATATGCTGACTTAATTCTTCATCCAAAAAGTAGTCAGGAGAGACTAGACACAATGAACACTGAAATAAAAAAGATGGTGTTGACAACAAAAGATGGTGTTGAATTAAGTACTTGTGTAAATTCAGATGGTCATCTAGGAAGAGTGAAGCTTAGAGTAAGCATTGTCATCTTCATCACCGTCAATTATCATCAATATCATCACTAGAATTTATGCAGTGCTTTAAGGTTTGCACAGCTCTTTACATGTTCTATCAGTTGAGAGGAAAATGTTGCATATTTTATATATTTCAATTTGGCTCAACACTAATTCAGGTGTTGACTCTGAAATATGGGAAATGGACAGAACAAAGAAATTTACCATCACTCCCATATATAATACTCTTTGCAGCTGATGAGAATAAAGACTGAAGGCTAGAAAACATCATGCTCCAGTTACAGTAGCTTCCTGTTGTAGGTGGATTGAGACAGGGAGGAACTTTAAGAGGTGGTCCTTCTCACGAAGGAGGGAAATGGAGGAATTGCAGGTAGCTGTTTCTTATCAGATAGCTTTGAATAATAAACCTGGTGCTTGAAGAGAGTAGAAATGCTAAATTAGAGATGAGTTATGCTGATGGGACAGAAGCAATTGCCCCATTAGCATGGCATTCTGGGTTTGTTGGAGATTTGGACTTTGATAGGATCTAAGCTCATGAAAACTGCCTACTTCCTATTTAATTGTCTGACTTTTCTTCCTGTTAGCCCTCTAAGTTCAAGTACAAGGATAAATGGAGGATGGGGAAGCAAGGTACTGGGACATAGAACTCCTTCTTCTGGTATTGTTTTTGAAGACTGCAGTATTGGGCTTTTCCCCTTAAGTTGATTATGCAAGTTTCTAAGTCATTTAAGACTATTAATTAATTCATGCTTTCTTTTTACTAAGATTTGTGTCCAACTTCATGACTACAGAATTTGAGAGTGGAAAAAGGGATCCTCAACCATGAAAAGGAAAAGAGATTTTATTCAACTTAAACTAAGGTTGGGTCAGAGTTGATAAAATAAAATCTATTTCCTATTTTAAATAATTTTCTGGATTATATATGCATAAATGTATGTTCATGCCCACGATTCCTCCCCTCCCTCTTTTTTAGGCATAGGAAGGAATTTGATATGAGAAAGGGCAATAAAGAAAGCGATCTAAAGAAAAGTCTGAAAATGTGATGTGGGGAAGTGGTTGCCCTTTTGACCTGTGAGTATCAAGAGACTTTCTGTAGCTACTAGCTGGGTGAGTGCTATTATCCTTTCATGCATCAAGGGCCCCATCCCAATTCAGTGACATTCTTCATCCTCCATGGGGGACTACATTACAAATGAAAAATTATTCAGCACAATAAGAAAGGCAACCAACAAATCCACTTGCCAAGTGGGGAGACTTAGTAGCCAAGGAAAACACCAGCAAAGCATTATGGTTCAGAATGCTGGAAGATTAAGAGTAGTGTTCTTATTGCATCACAAAACATTGAAAAGCAATTGAGAAAAGAAATATGATGAGAACTTGGTTTGAGTCCCAAACAGGGGTGTATTTTTGCTTCCCAATATCAACTGGAGAGAGCCCATTGTTAAATATTCAGCGTAAGCATTTATACTTTGGAAATCAGCAAATGCTACAAATCAAGGCTTGCTTTATTGTTTTGCTGAAGGTAGGAACTATTTGCCTTATTGCTTTTATTCCTAGTGTTCCTTCCTTCCTTCCTTCCCCTTCTTTCTTTCCTTCTTTCTTTTTTCTTTTTCTTTGTCTCTTTCTTTTTCTTCCATCCTTTCTGCTTTCATTTCTTTGTTCTCTCTCTCCTTCCTTCTTTTCTTCCTTTCATTCTTTCTGTCTCTCACTGTCTTTCTAAGTTCTATATAATTGAAGACATCAGGTTTTGACTCATCTACCTTTGTACATACATATGTGACAAACTGAGTAGCTGGATCAGAAAGAATGAGTATAGGTTAAAGGCAACTTAATTTTAGAGTAAACTGAAGATGAGTTTTTAATGTTTCTCAAAAAGGGAGATTCCAAAGGATAAAAATATCATGTACATTGTTCTTAACAGAAGTAGAAGGAGGAAGAGGAGGAGGGGAAGAAAAAGAAAAAGAAGAGGAGGAGGAAGGAGATGAGCTATAAGGGAAAAATCATCAATTGTAGACCTATCTACATGTTCTTTGATATCTACAAAATATGTATGGTACATAAACACATAGTGTTATCTAGAAAGAAGATATGAAAAGGATATAGGTAGACTTTCTCGGGCAATTTCCAAAATAGACCATGATCTTTACTATAATTTGCTTAATTGAGGTATATATAAAATACATAGGCCTAGTTTTTTTTTTCACTCATTTGTTGTTTTTTTTTAAAGGGACTTTAAGAATCAAAAGCAGCCTTGACTACTTTCCTTAAAAAAGGCCTCCTACACAAATTGCCATAATATAAGTCTCCATGGTATAGTTAGAGAGAGAACTTTGTTTATGATATCTTAAGTACTGATATTAAATGAATTCTTTGTCTAGGGTGTTTGGTAGAGTTCAGAAATGTCTTGCACAATGTCTTACATAAAAATAATGGTTCCGTATTAATGGCAAGGTTTTTCAAATGTTCTTATGCGTAACTATTAAAAAAAATTTGGCCTATCTGCTATCAAAGGGTGAAGAATGATGAGATACTCACTCAGAAGCACAGATAGTGTTATGATGTTAAAGGCCTATTTATTAGTTTATCTGGTTTAATAGGGAAACCATTATAACAGAGATTCTTAACCTATGGTGAGTAAGGGTCCAGAAATAGATTTCTAGGAGTTTAGGTATTTGGATGAGAAAAAAATATATCTATATTTTCATTTAACTTTAATTGAAAGCTAGCATTTCTTGAAATTAAGTTGCCGAAGGGATCTTTGACGCAAACATGATTAAGATTCCTTGCACTCTAAACGTTAACTAATAAAGGATTTTCTGAAAAACTGTCTTACAATCTCATAGTTGGAAAAGAATTCTGGAGGTCCAACCTGACCAGGAATGCCTGTTACAATCTCTCCAATGAATGATCATCTGATCATCCCTTGAAAACTAGTGTTAAAGGAAGGGTCTTAGAAGTACCAGATCTCTTGCAAAATGGTAATAATTAAGACATTCTGGTATGGCTAAGAAATAGAGTGGGGGATCAGTGGAGTAGATTAGATATACCATACACATTAATCTATGACCATATAGTCTAGTGTTTGGCAAATCTCAAGAGCCAAGGTTTAGGGACAATAAATCACTATTTGACAAAAATTGCTGGGAATACAGGAAAGTAGTTTGGTAGGAACTGGTGTAGATCAACATCTCACCCTGTATACCAAGATAAGGTCAAAATAGGTATATGATTTAGGCAAAAAAGATATTATAAGCAAAATAGGGGAGAACCTGTTAGATTTATGGAGAAAGGAAGATTTTATGACAGAACAAGAGATGAAGAACATTACAAAATGGATAATTCAGACCACATCAAATTAGAAAGTTTATGCACAAACAAAATCAATGCTGCCAAGAGTAGAAGAAAAAGAAGAAATTGGGGAAAAATTTTAAAGCAAATTTTTTATGATAAAGATCTCATTTTTCAAATATATACAGAACTGAGTCAAATTTATAAGAATGAGTAATGCCTCAATTGATAAGTGGTCAAAGGATACAAACAGGCATTTTTCTGAAGAAAAAAATCCAAGTATCTATAGCCATATGAGAAAATGTTCTAACTTACTATTTGATTAGAGAAATGCAAAGTTAAAACAACTATGAAATACCACATCATATCTATCAGCTTAGGGGATATGCAAAAATAGGAACACTAATGAACAGCTGTAAACTGATCCAACAACTCTGGAGAGCAATTTACAACTATGATTGAACTATAAATTATATGATTAAACTATAAAACTATTCATACCATTTGACTCTGTAATACTACTTCTGGTTTGTATACTAAAGAAATTTTTGAAAAAAGGAAAAGGACCATGTTTATAGCAGCTTTTTTTGTGATGGCAAAGAATTGGAAATTGAAGGAATACTCATCATTTGAGGTATGGCTGAACAAATTGTGATATATGATATATGATTGTGATGGAATACTGAAATGGTGAGCAAGATGGTTTCAGAAAAACCTGGAAAAACTTACATGAGATGATGCAAAGTGAAATAAACAGAACCCTGGAGAACAATGGTACACAGTAACAGCAATTTTGTACAATGATCAACTATGACTGACTTACCTATTCTCAGAAATACAATGATTGAAGACAGTTTCGAAGGATTTATGACAAAATTGCTATCTACCACCAGAGAAAGAGCTGTTGGAATTTCAATGCAGATCAAAACATATTTTGAAAACTTTTTTTATTAGTCTTTTTTGTCTGCATTTTCTTTTGCAACATGGCTACTATGGAGTGATGTTTTGCATAATTGCATATGTATAATCTGTATCTAATTGTTTGCCTTTACAAGGTGGGGAGAAGAGGAAGGAGAGAATTTTGATCTCAAAATTTTAAAAAAATATATGTTAAAAATTTCTATTAACATATAATTAAAAATATTTAAATGTTAAAAAAGAAAAAGAAAACCTCTAGTGAAGTAGCCCTTTCCCAGAAACATAAGACTAAATCCTGTTTTCAAAAACCTCCAGTGGGGAAGACCTTTATTCTTAGTTGCCCATTTGAATAACTAACATTTTTCACTGTCAAAATGTTCTCTAGTGGATGTAAATATTTAATCCTATAATGATAATCTTGTTTCCTCTTTTCTGTCCTCAGTTAACAGAATAGAATTTATCTACAGCTCAAAATGATTTATTAATCTTCTTGTACATTTTTAAGCTTCCACAATGTCTTAGAAATCATATAGAACTGATCAGTTCCTGGCTGTCCTCTCTGGAATCAAATGACATAGTATTTGTAAAGCATTTAGGACAGTTCGTGGCACACAAAAAGCATTTAATAATTGCTTGTTCCCTTTCCTTTTCCCCCCCAAGGAACCCAAAGTCTACTAAGATAGGGCGGAAGTACACACACATTTACAGGAACAATCTTTATAATATCACTATGAGCCAAGACCAAAGTGAAGGGAGTGTTAGTGCATGATTTTCTGTTTGCAGATGATTGCGCACTCAAAGTAACCTCTAAAACTGAGATACAACAAAGTATGGATCAATTTTCCGCTGCTTGTGCTAATTTTGGCCTAATAATTAACACCGAGAAAACACAGGTGTTCCTTCAGCCACCACCACACCATCCATATGTGGAACCATTGATTACAACAAATGGAGAAGTTTTGAATGCTATGGATAAGTTCACTTACCTTGGTAGTGTACTTTCCAGGGATATACACATTGACAATGAAGTTGATGCACACATTGCCGGAGCAAACTCAGTGTTTGGGAGGCTCCGAAGAAAACTTTGGGAGAGAAGAGGTATTAGACTGTCTACCAAACTGAAGATCTACAGAGCCACTGTGTTGATCTCATTGTTGTATGCCTGTGAAACATGGACAGTCTACCAGTGCTATTCCGGGACACTGAATCGCTTCCATCTGAACTGTCTTAGGAAGATTCTGAGGATCATCTGGCAGGATAAAGTACCAGATACTGAAGTTCTTGCTTGAGCTGAACTGCCAAGTATTCAAAATATGCTTCAAAGAGTGCAACTCCGATGGGCTTGCCCCATAGTTCAAATGCAAAATATTTGCTTCCCAAAAAAGACTATTTTATGGAGAGCTCACATGGAGCAGGAGATCACATGGTGGCCAAAAGAAGTGTTACAAGGACACTCTCAAGGTCTCTCTCAGGAACTTTGGATTTGACTGGGCAACATGGGAGACACTGGCACAGAACCGCTCAGCATGACATACCCACATCAGAAAGAGTACTGTGCTGTATGAGCAAAGCAGAATTGAGACAGCACAGAGGAAATATAGGATATACAAATTTAGAGTATCTACCCCAAAAATTCATATGGAGTATCTGTACCCAACCTGTGCCAGAGCATTCTGAGCTCCTATTGTCAGACACCCCGAAACTTCACTTTATCATGATGATGTCATTTTGATCGTCTTCTAAAGTGAAGGACAACAACCAACCAACCAACCAAATGGTGTAATATTCACAAGCAGGGTGGACAGTATAGTAGTATCCTAAAGGTTTTATTTAATATACATATACATATAGATATGTATTATATATCATCATAATATATATATTAATGTATATATATATATAATACATATATAAAGGTTTATATATAATATGTATATATGTATATAATATATATATATAATATATATATATATATATACATATATAATGATTTATGTAGGATGCAGGCTTTTCAAGTGATACATGATTAGAGAGAAAGCTTCTTGCTCGAGTCTTTAGTTAAATCAAATGGATTACTAGGAACTCTTGGGGAGAATGTGCAGCTGTCCTGGATACGTTTTATTTGCAATTTCATGGCCAATGTCTGATGCCAGGAAATGTCAGCTGAAGTCTCACATTTGTCTGCATGATTGCCTTCAGGTCCTATTGACTACAGCAGTCACTAATGAATATGCAGTACATTATGCAAGGTTCAACAGTTTTCAGATTTTCTGGAGTGACAAACAGCCTGTGCTGAATATGCTGCCCAAGCCCCAGTTGGAGGGCCAGCGCCACGGATGGGGGCCAGCATGTTGGCAGGGGGTTGCTTCATTTGTGCTTTTGTCTGCTGATCAGCCTGCGCAGGTTTATTCTGATACTATGTCAATAACAGCATGATACCTGCAAGATGGTGTGGAGGGTGTGCTTACATCTTCATCTGGACACAGCACAGATTCACCCAGGATGGATGCAGAGACTGATGCTGATCTAACTTTCAATTTATGAAGCCATTAACAAAAATTTATAAAAAGATCTATGGGTAAATACTTTAAATTACAAAACTTCAAAATGTAACAATACTTAGGTGGACTTATTTTGCCCTTTTAAGATTTGGAAGCCTTTGCTATAATAAATTGAGTAAATACAAAATACCCAAGCATTAGGAAAGATTCCTCTGGCTTGTCAGTGTGACTTATTCTTACACACAGATACTTCATAAATATGAAGAATGGAGAAAGGGTAGAGAGCACTAACCTGAATCTTTTCCCAGAAAGAAACAATATTTTTTTTTCAATATAACAATTTGTTTGAGTATGATTGGGGGAGGGGCTGCCAAACTACATCAATCTAAAATCATCTAAACTTTGCTTATTAGAGTATTCTCTGCAATCTTTGACTTCCATAGTGAGTAAAGTTAATAAGATCATGGGGAAGATGAGACCTCATAGATTATCTGATTCAATACTCTCTTTTGACAGGTGCAGAGATTAAGTCTCAGAGTAGGATTTGAATTTCCCAGTGTTAAATAGACAGGGAGAAGTGAGGCCAGGATTGGAACCTTGGTCACTTAACTCCAAATCTTGATCACAGGTTCGGAGCTAGAAGGAACCCCAGGGTCACTTAGTCCAACTCCTTCATTTGAGAACTGAGGAAATTGAGGCCCAGGAATGTTAAGTGATAGTTTAGCAGTTATTGTTGACTTCAACCAATTGACATTTTTATTTACTTTAAGCTCATGAATTTAAAGTACTTTTAAACAGTTGAAACTCTGGAAATATTGTTAATGTAACTGAAGCTCTAATAATAGAATCAAAAGTATACCTGGAGAAAATTCTGCTTTTGGGGGAGGGTGCAAAGAAAAGTTCTGTCATGACTACTAGCCCTCATCCCACAGAATTTGGTGATAAGTTGAGCATCAGAGATGCATCATGGTGAGAAGGTCCTGAGGGTGTCACACCTTGGCAGTTTACCTCACCTCTGGAGGTTATCTAGGTGAAGTGTAGTGTGGACAGCTGTATCCTTACTCATATTAGTACCTTAGGGGCAAAGCCCTGCTCACTTTTCCTAGGTACAGCTCTGTAAACGGCATAAAATATAACTTTATGAGTAAAGACAGTTACACTATTACTATTAGAAGTACTTGCTTAGCAAAT
This sequence comes from Potorous gilbertii, assembly GCA_028658325.1. NCBI lineage: Eukaryota > Metazoa > Chordata > Mammalia > Diprotodontia > Potoroidae > Potorous > Potorous gilbertii. Next base: position 72,453 of record JAQQSK010004237.1, read on the forward strand.
AGCCTTAATTCCTTTTTCCATCTTTATATATCAATCTTTAATTTAAAAAATACAAACATTAAATTTGATTGCCGAACATAATTTCACCTATAGACTGCCAAAATGAAAGTTTTGAGTCAGGACATGTTTAGAACTAGTCTTATTAATTTCATCTATTAAAACTTTCTGAATCCAATAGAAACCATTAAGATTGAACAACTGACCCCACAGATACACAGGCATTATTGCAGAAGAAGAGAATTTCAACATGATGTATTATCTTTGACAAGGAACTGATAAATGGTCATAGGATATGAACAGGCAGCTTTTAGATAAGAAAATCAAAACAATTCATAGTCACATGAAAAAATACTCCAAACCATTATTGATTGGAGAAATGCAAATTAAAATAACCTTGATGGAGGCAGAGCCAAGATGGCAGAGTGAGAAAAAGAGACTTCTCTAAGCCCTGTCCCAAAGCCTTCCAAATATCTGTAAAAATGATTAAACAAATTCTAGAGCTACAGAACCCACAAAATGACAGAGTGAAGTACATCACCAGCCCAAGACAACATGGAAAGTTGATAGGAAGTGTTTTTCACACTGGGCAGGAAGCAGAGCAAAGTCTAGCATGGACTGAATGTGTTTAGACAGACTGGAACAAGTCTCAGGGGACTTAATCATTGACAGCTGTGGTGGTTTCCAGATTTATCAAACCACAAGCACCAAAAAGGTCAGTGGAAGACTCTGTGAGACCTGAGTGAAAGATGAGCACATGATCTGGCTGGGTCCAGTCCTAGCCCCAGGATTGTGGGGGTGGTGGTGCCAGCAATGGCAGAAGATGCTTCTGGCACTCTGGCCCCACAACTTATAGGGGATCAAGTGGCTGCTACAAAATTCCTGAAGCCTGCAAGACTACACCCACTCCCACCCCCACACCAATTGTAAACAGAATTCTACCTTTGCAAAGAGTTAGAAAATCAAGTGTTTGAGTGGAAAGATGAATGAATATTGTAAAAGAACTCAGCCTATCAAATGTTACTTTGGTGACAAGAAAGACCAGGGCATACAACTAGAGGAGGACAATAGAGTCAGAGCTCCTACGTCAAAAGCCTCCAAGACAAATATGAATTGGTAATAGGTCATGGAAGAGCTCAGAAAGGATTTTAAAATCAAATAAGAGGAGTAGAGGAAAAAATGAGAAGAGAAATGAGAGTGATGCAAGAAAATCATGAAAATTTAGTCAACAGATTACCAAAGGAGACCTAAAAAATACTGAAGAAAATAACGCCTTAAAAAATAGACTAACGCAAATGGCAAAAGAAGTCCAAAAAGTCAATGAAGAGAAGAATGCCTTAAAAAGTAGAATTGACCAAATGGAAAAGGAGGTCGAAAGCTCACCAAAGAATATAATTCCTTCAAAATTAGAATGGAGCAAATGGAAGCTAACGACTTTATGAGAAATCAACAAATTGTAAAATAGAATCAAAAGAATGAAAAAAAAGAAGATGATGTGAAATAGCTTATTGGAGAAACCAAGAACCTGGAAAATAGATTGAGGAGAGAGAATTTAAAATTGTTGAAAGTCATTATCAATAAAAGGAGCTCAGATGTCATCTTTCAAGAAACTATCAAGGGAACCAGGGGATAAAATAGAAATTGAAAAAATCCACAAATCACATCTGGAAAGAGATACTAAAAGGAAAACTCCTAGGAATATTGTAGCCAAATTCCAGGGTTCCAAGGTCAAGGAGAAAATACAAGCAGCCAGAAAGAAACAATACAAGTATTATGGAAATACAATTAGGATAACAAGATTTAGCAGCTTCTACATTAATGGATTGAAGGACTTGGAATATGATATTCTGGAGGTGCAGAGGAGCTAGGATTAAAACCAAGAATCAGCTACCAGCAAAATTGAGTATAATTCTTCAAGGGGAAAAATGGGCATTCAATGAAATACAGGACTTTCAAAGATTCTTGATGAAAAAACCAAAGCTGAATAGAAAATTTGATTTTCAACTACAAGAATCAAGAGAAGCTTGGAAAGGTAAATAGAAAAGAGAGATCGTAAGAGACTTATTAAAGTTGAACTGTTTGCATTCTTACACAGAAAGATGATACTTGTAAGTCCTGAGACCTTTCTCAGTATTAGGATAGTTGGTGGAAATAGATAGAACGATGCATAGATAGATAGATAGATAGAGGGCACAGGGTTAGTTGAATATGAAAAGATGATATCTAACAAAATTAAGTGTGAGAGGAGGGAGGATATAGAGATAGAATGGGGTAAAGTGTCACATATAAAAGAGGCAAGAAAAAAGATTTTACAATGAATAGGAAGAGGGGGGAGGTGAGAAGGAAAGAGTGAACCTTACTCTTATTGGAGTTGGTTTAAGGAGGTATTAATATACACAATCAATTGAATGTCTTATCTGACAGGAAAGTTGGGGGAAAGGGGATAAGGGTGGGGAGATGATAGAAGGAACCAGATTGGGGGAGGGGATAGTTAAAAGCAGACACTTTAGAAAAGGGACAGGTTTAAAGTAGAAAATAGAATAATTGAGTAGCTGCATGGGATGGTGTGAAATAGAGTTAGTATTTCACAACATGATTATTATGGTGATGTTTGCATGGCCACACATGTGTTAGACTGTTGTATTGCTTGTTTTCATGATGGTGGTGGGTGGAGAGGGAGGAGGAGAGGGGGTTTGAAGCTGAAAGTTTTAAAAATAAGTTAAAAAATTGTTTTTACATGCAACTGGGAAATAAGATATACAGGCAATGGGGTATAGAAATCTATTCTGCCCTTCAAGAAAGTAAAAGGGAAGGGGATAAGAGGGGGTATGATAAAAATGAGGGCAGCCTGGGGGAAGGGGTAATCAGAATGTATGCCATCTTGAAGTTTCAGGGAGGGGAAAGATGAGGAAAAAATTTGGAACATAAAAATCTTGTGGAAATGAATGTTGAAAGCTAAAAATAAATAAATAAATTTAAATCTTAAAAAAAAAGTAAGTCCAAGCAAGGGGTTGAAAAGACATCACTGTTAATATTTGACCTAAGGCACTGCCATTCCTTAGCATCACTGACTTTAACTCTGCCAAGAAATAATTTTTAACATACTTAAAATGGTTTTTATTTATTTTATTTTTAATTTATGGAATAAAGCAAGGATTTCCATAAAAAGCCCTGTTTTTCCATGCAACTGGAAGGAATGGATTACAGCAATCTATCTTGCCCCACAGGAAAATAGAAAAGGAAAAGAATAAAAGAAGGGGCTGAGGGTGACAGAAGGGAGGGCAGATTGGGAGAAGGAGTAATCAGAAAGCATGCCATCTTGGGGGTGGTGGGAAGGGACAGATGTGGAAAAATTTGGAACTGAAAATCTTGTGGAAATGGATATTGAAAAGTAAAATTTAATTAGTTATTTTAAAAAGACTTAAATTAAAAAAAAAAAACCTTTGGCTTCTGGGTTCTCTCCCTTCCTCTCTCCCAACACTGCACTCCTGCTGTCATTGAGAGGGCAGGCAATCGATGTGGACTATGCATGTGTAGTCATGTAAGGTATATCCATGGAGCATGTTGTGAAAGAAAACACAGACAAAAAAAGACTCAAGAAAAATAAAGACAATAAAAAAGTATGCTTCAAAAAAATGACTTTGAGAGCATATTATACTTATCAGATTGGCTAAAATGATTGAAGTAAAAAGTGACAATGCTGAAGGGGATGTGGAAAAATTGGACACTAAATCACTGTTGGTGGTATTGTGAACTGACCTAACCATTTTGGAAGGCAATCTGGAATTATGCAGAGTTATTAACCTGCCTAAACCACTTTGACCCAGCAATACCAACCCTAGGTCTATTTACAAAGATGACTAGGAAAAAAAGGAAAAGGTCCTTCTTAAATACTTATAGAAGTGCTCCTTGTGGTGGCAAAAAAACCCCTGGAAATTATGCGGATGTCTATCAATTGGGAAATGGCTACACAAGTTGTGGTATGTGATTGTGTTGGAATGCTACTGTGCAATAAGAAATGATGAGCTTGATGATCTTAGAAAAGCATGGATAGACGTTCATGAAATAATGAAGAGTGAAATAAGCAGAACCAAGAGACTATTGTGTACAGTAACAGCAATATTATGTTAAGAACAACTTTCAGCAAATAAGTCATTCTGACAACTATAAATGCTCAAATTAACTACAAAGAACATATGAAAGAAGATGCTGGCTGCATCCAGAGAAAGAACTGATAAACAGAAGTATATATAGAGAATGATTTTACACACACACACACACACACACACACACACACACACACAATTGTGCCTAATGGTAGCCATATCTAGAGTAGGGTGGGAGGAGAAAAAAAACAGAAAAAAGGAAAAAAAAAATGATAACTTTACTATATATTTAGAAGGAATAGCAAATTGTATATAACAGATTTGCAGTTTCATGCTCAAATCATCTTTTTTATTATACTGTGCTATGGAAATGCTTGTTTTATTCTATAAATTAAAAATTAAAAAAAAATCCCTAGGCAGGTATAAATAAGCATTTAAATGAAGCAGTTTCAGTGGTTAAGTTTGAGTGAGAGGGGAGCTATAGGAACTGACCTCTTAAAGTTGCCAAATGTGTGAAAGCAGATTTGAGATAATTATTTTCGTCTCGAATGTCCCTGTTGTTTAAGTAGTCATCACCTTCACAAATCTGATGTCTTACTGTTGAACCGGCTGTTGGTGTTTACTATTACATGGACAATCAGTATCGTAAGTTTCTTAGGGCACGCAAAGTGGACCGCAACATGGAATTAGTTAGGACGCGGGAGTGGGCTTCTGTTGAAAGTAAAAGTAAAAAGACACTAAGATGGAAAGGGAAGAAAAGGCTGGATAGGTATTGTATTAATGCGACAGAAAACCTTGAATGAGTCAATCACTTAGCAGACATGTGTTAAACACTGTTCTAAGTGCTGAGGATACAAATAAAGGCAAAAATCAGTCACTGCTCTCAAGAAGCTCAATTTAATGGGGAAGACTGCATGGAAACAGCTAATGTACACACAAGAAATAGACAGGATAAACTGGGGGTGGGAAAGGCACTTAGTTTAAGGAGGACTATGCAAGGCTTCTTATAGAAGATGGGATTTTAGCTGAGACTTTAAAGGAAGCCAGTGAAGTGTTCTGGGCACGGAGGGGTATGGGGGGATAGGAACAGTCAGGGAAAACGCTTGGACCCAAGAGATGAAGTGTTGTGTATGAGGGAGGCCAGGGTCACTGGATTGCAGTGTTTGTGGAGGGAGGGTAGAAATAGACAGGGAGGGTAGAAAGGGGCCAGGTTCTAAAGAATGTTCAAAGTCCAACTGAGGATTTTATCCTTTTTCCTAGAGGTAATAAGGAGTCACCAGAGCTTATTGAATAAGGAAGTGAAATGGTCAGACTCCTTGAAGATGACAAAACTATAAAGCACTTGAAATTAACAGCATGGATTAATACAAAGACCAATGAATGAAAAATGAGAAGACCTAGGTGCTGATGTTAGCTGTGCTCTAACTAACTGTACAATTAGCTATATCATCTTGGACAAGACATTTTACCTCTGGGGAGATCAGATTCTTCATCTATAAAAGAGGTGAGTATGTTAGGCTAGGCTAATATTCTAGTTCTTTTCAGCTTTGAGAATTGCAGTGACTTGGAAAATAAGCAAAAAAATGACAGATGGTTAAAAAGCTCCTGAGGCACCGAGACAAGAATTGAGATTGTTTTTGAACTTCTGCTTTCGAAGTAAATTTTTGTATCTATACTGCTTCATTTTTGATGTCAATAAGTCAGTTGTCATTTGCTCTCCATGAAGCACATGCCATCATATTTGGGGGAAGGGAATGACTATGTATACAGGGCTTATTATGTGCCAGGCTCTGGCCTAAGCGTTTTATAAACATCTCATTTGATCCTTGCGATAAACCTGTGAAGTAGCTGCTATTATCTTCTTCTAAGAGTTGAGGAAACTGAGGCAAATAGAGGCTAAGTGAGTTGCACCGGGTCACATAGCTACTGAGCATCTGAATCCATATTTGAACTTAGGTCTTCCTAATTCTGGTTTATCCATCGCACCGCCTAAATACCCTTGTTACACAATATAACAGGCTAATTGTTTTCAAGAAGCTAGGGGATTGTCTAACAAGGATACAGATAAATGTAGAAATGTTTCTTTGGATTCACTGGGGAACAAATGAATATTACAAACACAGAGTCCAGATTAGCAAGTAGATTTAATTTAAAAATCATACAGTTCTGGGTCCAGATTTTGACCTAGTCTTGACCCAGGTTCTTTTTCTCCTTGGATATTCAACTTGGCATTTTTTTCCTATAATCACCTCAGATTCAAAAGTAGAGCTTTCCTACTCACACAGGAAACAATTCTTCTAGGTGTTTAATTCTTTTCCAAGTTCAAGGCAGAGTGATTTTCCTGATCTGGTTAACCTGAGCTCCCAAACTCCAGATTCTACTGGTCTCCAGATTCTATAGAATACTGAAACGATCACCTTCCTTCCTTAGTTGTTCCTCCCTCCTAAATCTTCCATCCTCTTGGCATTGTTCAATTCTCTTAGCCTTGCTCAGTGGGGCCTGAAGTCATTCCTCGAGCTCAGAGACTGAATGTACCAATCTTTCATGGAAGTATGAATCCACTGGTATAGGCACTCCCTCCAATGATACATCATTACTTGAGCCCTTAGCAGGGGTTCTTTTTTTTCTTTTGGTTAGGGCCAGACAAAATTTATATTCGTTGGCTCACAAGCTTCATAGAGCTGATCAAGCAAGGTGCATTACAATCTAGATTTTGCCTTTTAAAAATATTTTATTTTTCCCAATTGGATATGAAAACAATTTTTAACCCTTTCTTCTGAAAATTTTGAGTTCCAAATCCTCTCCTTCCATACCTCCTTTCTCCCTTCCCTGAACTGGTAAGCAATTTGATATAGGTTATAGGGGCAACAGGGATTCTTGACCTTTTTGTATTGGATCTTTTTGTCTGGTGAAGCCAACGATCGCTTTCTTAGAATCATGTTTTGTTGCCTATATTCATAACTGAAGGAAATGTTGAGTTTCAGTTGGAGTAAAAATTTAATTTTCCCCCATATGAATTCAAAGATTCTTTGAAAAGTGTATCCACTGACTTCACAGAGGTATGTGGACCCCAAGTTAAGAACCCCATTCTAGAATTTAATAGATCATTTTGATTTACTGTGACCAGTATTTACCAACCTGCAGTAACCACTTTAATGCATCTATGACTTCATTGAAGTAAGTAGGTCCTGCAGTGCAGATTTCAACTTTAGGCAAAAGGCCACGTATCGATTATCTAATTAGCAAATATAGATGCAGTCTTTTAAGTACAGTGTATTATAGCCTTTGTAAATTAAAGTAGCATACCATAGAGTATAATACTATAGTATTGTATTCTAAGGTGGATGAATACTTGAGGAGTGAGTTTCTTAATAAAAATTTTATGCTTCAAAGCCTGTGCTTTGCCTGTCTTGAGTAGCTTCAAGGGTCAGTTTGGTAACAAGGAAATACTACTCTAGAGACTAAATATCTTTAAACATTTGACTTCCGGATGATACTCGATAGCAGCTTGATGGAAAGCTTTACCACCGCCGGAACTGTAGTCTCCAAAGTATAAGAATCTGGATTTTCCTTGGTGTGATTATTCGACCTCGACTTTGAAAAATGTCTACTGCTGAGGGGAGAGGATTAGAGGATGTTATAAAGAGGCAGGATTGTAAGATCATTCCAAGTGAAGAATATTATAATGCATACATACATGTACATGTGTGCATAATATCCATTAATATAATATATACATAACTACATATATTCATAAATATGAAAGAATAGTTCTAGGTACTTATTTCAAATATGTATGAATTCCATCCTAAGTCATTTACTATACTAGTAATAAATTGCCTTGACAAGCATTTATTTATTATAAATCTTGCAAATTTTTATTTAGATGCTTTCATTTTTATTAAATAAAACATTAAAATAGGAATCTAAAACCTAGATGAATATTCCAGTAACAGTTCTATGGATGTAAAATACGTTTCTATTAGCATATTTTAAGTTCAGCCTCAGGAAAGACCAGTTGTGATTGTGTCAATTCTAAATGGATTCTTTCCACTCTGAAAAAAAACCTTTGATATTATCTAATTATCTATCTATATAAAAAAGTCCTAACCTTCTAGCTTTAAGGGGCTTTGAATACTTCCTTAAAACCCTCCTTCTAGGTCTACTTATTTGTTTCCATAGCCATAAGAAAAATCACATCTCTTATCCTCTATCTGGCTGAGCCTCATGCTGACTCCAGCCTTCTATGTTTTCTTTCTTTTCTAAGCACACTTGTATGTTCTAAAATACATTTATCTAAAATGACTGCCTCTTAGCTCCCCACTTTTCTGTCTCCCCTGCATCAGATGCTCGTAGGATGAGAGAGTGATAAGGGATCATCTAGTCTAACTCTCTCATTTCCTGGATGAAGAAATCAAACCCCAGAGTGGATAAGTCACTTGTTTAAGGTTGCATTTATAGTGAGAAACACAATCATAGATGAGTTAGAATACTGAGCCTGCTCCTTACTGTATTGAATGTCTCCCTAATTTTTGGGTTTATACCCCATAAATATGTTTTATACTCTTTCAATAACTACAACTACTACTTATTATGCCTTTCCTCTTTAAGGTCCTAGTATTCTCATTAATCTGCCTTTGGTGCCCAACAAGTAACAACTTCTTTGAACCTCCATTTTCAGAGCTGACTTCTAACAAGATGGTGGAGTGAAAATTCATAAGAAAGTCCAGTTTTCCGGTAACTTTTCAAAACGACAATAAATACATGAAATGTATATAGACAACAAAAAAAAACTTTATAGGAAAAATAATCTCATGGAATAGTTCTGAAAAATAGATTTAAATAAGTTTCTGTTGTTCAGTTGTTTCAGTAGTCACTGACGTTTTGTTACCTGATTAGGGGTTTTCTTGGCAAGGATACTGGAGTGCTTGGCCATGTCCTTCTCTAATTCATTTTCATATGGAGAAACTGAGGACAATAGGATTAAATGACTGCCTAGGATAACACAGCTACTAAATGTTTGAGACCATATTTGAATTCAGGAAGATGAGTCTCCCTGATTCCTGGCCTGGCATTCTATTAACTGTGCCACCTAGCTCCCCTTATATAATAACCATGAAAACAAATAAAAAACCTCTAATATAACAAAAACAAATTATAAGCATAAAAAAAGACAAGGACACCAGAATAAAAATTTATAAAATTTATGAGTAAGAGATCTTTCAAATGGATAAATTAACTAAATAGTGCACCTATAGTTGCCAATGTACTAAGACATAGTTGAAATCAATAAGGAAAGACAAAAATCTAACTATAAAACTCAATAGCTTACACCAATTTCTTAAGAATATTAGTAAAATCATGAATTCTCTTAAAAACAGAATTTTTCTAATGTGGGATAAAAGGGCAGATGTTACAGAACATACAAAAAATCAAAATAGTTAAAATATTTTAAAAGGATTCAAGAACTCCACAAATAAATAGAATAGAGCACACAGCATAAAAACTATTTATCTGAGGAATCACGAGTTTGAATATTTCAGAAGTCGTATAAGAAAATTCTCTAGTAATGTTGAAAACAAGGAAGGGAGTATGAGACAATCCATAGTACACCAATAGAAATGAATCCCAAATTTAACTCACCCACGTAGATATTTTCAAACATAAAAATTTCAGATGAACAAAGGTCTTACAAGTGGCTAGAAAGAAACAGAGCACTTTTAAAAAATCAAAACAAGCAAAAATATTAAAAGTAACCAATGATAAATCAAAAATAATTTATTAAGGGTTTACTTTATGCCAGGTACAATGCAACAATTTGAATCCCATATACTTAAAATTGTGATAGAAGGAGGTGAATGTGGCATATCAAGAATTAAGAGAAATTGGACTTCAAATAATACCTATCAGAATGATGCATATTTTCCTAGGATAAAAGATGGAAGAGTATGTTTGAGAGAAAAAGTAAACAAAAATTCTAAAATTGTAAACCTGAACAGAAGTAGATTTAATGACTCTTTAAAAAGAATGAAGGTTTCAACAGGAGGAAAATGCACCTTCTAACAATATTTTCCTTGAAGGATATTTTGTGGGCATTTTGCCATAACAAGATTTGTTTGATTAAACCACAATTATTAGTAAAATGTAACAGTACTCTCCCAACTTAAACTTGTAATTAATGGTTGGGGTCTCCAGAGGATTGCTGCTGCTACTACTCCCATCAAGTATTCCAAATATTGGAGGCTGGAGTTTCTAATGTTGACACTCACAAGACCCCTCAGTATGCCATGAGATATCATTAGATTTTAGAAAAGGAATTTATTGTAATGATATTGCAATAAGTGCTGGTGAAAACAAACAAAAATCCATTTCCTCCAAAGCAGATGTATATTCTCCCCTTATATCTATAGAATCCCTGCGTTTAGTAGGCTCAGAACTTAAGTACAGTTCTTGTGATGCTCATGTGTACTGACACATAGAGTTTGAGTTATCTTGCAACCCCCAACCTTGAAAGCCATCTTTTAATGTAACCTTTAATAAATTTGATATATGGTGTGACCTTGTTGATGGACCAGTTGTATGTTCTTCTACTGGGCTGGATTCTTGTAGGGCACACCATCGTTCCTGAATCTCTCCAGTGCTGGATTAGATAGATCTCCTGCTTGGCCATGTGATCTTTCCATTCCTACTAATCTCTCTCCCATTTTTCTTTAGGTGCTGGGGAAGGGAAAATTCTAGCTTTCTCTGTATAATCACTCTGGGCTGTACTTTGTTCACAAGGTTGGTACCTAGGCATGTCCATCTCAATGCTATTTACTACTATTCCCTCTGACATACTCTACTACTAACTCTAGTCAACTCTGATTGAAACTTATGGTCTCCTCAACTCATAGGATCACTTGGGCACTTTCTTCTCTAGAATCTCATTCACTGAACGTTTTTTCACTGAAGATTTGGAAAGATTAAATACAAAGAGACAGAGTCAACAAGTGTGTACATGTATATGTGTACATATATATGGTGGTTAGTTTGGGAAATGAGGTCACCTGTTCATCTCTGACTCAATAACTCAAAACAGTCCTATCTCCGTAAAGCAACCAAGGACTAGGAGATTTCTGGGTTACATGTTTTGTATATAGACTTAGTTCCAGTTCAGCAGCTACCAAGTCATTAGTTTTTCTAGCTCTACAACCAACTAGAATACTTATCATCATCATCACACTGTACCAACACCAGTACCAACATAAGCTACTCTTAGCTGGAAACTGGCTCCCCCAAGTTTTCATGTTGTTTTATTGGAAACAAGCAAAGAATATCTGAACTTTCTCTATAAGGACTGGTCTCCATTAGCCTGTCTATTAAAAATATAAATTAAATAAAATAAGAAAAAGTAAAATAAAATAAGAGATCACATGCTAGGAACCTCTAAGATCCTTTCCAGCATTTTGCATTCTATTGACTTGGGAAAAAAGAAATAACTTACCTGACCAGGCCATTCAAATATAGATAAAAAATCTCACTCTTTGGTTGGATTAAAAAAAGATTTTGTTTTTAAAAATGAAAAATTTCACTTACTCTGGAAATGTCAAGTTAATATTGACATTTATAACAAAAACCTCAGGTGTACCCTACAGAGAGCAAGCAGCTATGGAAAAATATACAAAAAGAAATTGTAGTTTCATGTCATCATGGCATTTTACAATGATGATAAGGATTTTAGCAATCATCTAATTGACAGATGAAGAAAGTGATGCCTGGAAAGAAGGAGTGATTCTTGATCATCTGATGAGTAGTGGCAGAATGGAACCCAGAAGCCAGGTCTAATGACCCAGAGTACTTTCCCCTCCACTATTCCATGCTGCCTTTATTATAGGTTAATATGGAACTTTTCTAGCCTCTTTCACATACATTTCCTCATTTGATCTTCGTAATCTACACAAGTAGGCAATGAAACTATCATTATCGTCCCTACTCTACAGATGAGGAAACTGAAATTCAGAAAGGCTGAATCATTTTTAAAGAACCCACATCTAATAAAGTGGCAGATCCAGCTTTCAAATTTAGGTATTGTGATTTTCATTCCAATGAGCTTCCTATGTTTAAGGAGAACTGGCACCTGTAGTGTGAGGGATGACGAGCTCTTTTCAAGGCTCCTCATCCACCTTTGGGGTCCACCTGGAGCTCTGTTCTTACCTGGGACTCCAAGAAGCTGCAGTATACTCAGTGGGCACATCCTGATAAATAGTCTCAGCAGATGCACTAACCAAGGTTGATGACAACTGAACTGTTTGAAACCCATCAGTGAGTTAGGGTTATATGAAGCATCCAAATATGTGACAAATCCCTCCCCCCCCACCCCCAGCCCATTCCCCAGGAATTGGTGGAAGAAAACAATTTGAAGCAGTAGAGTGCTTAGAGCTTGGTCAGACATTGATGACGCCAAGGTCGTCCACTGCATCCTGGGCCATCGCCAGTCATCCTGACTTTTGTCTTGCCACTGTACTTTGATGACTCTGGAAGAGAGAGTCAAGCTGATGACTTTGTGTAATTGCCTCACTTAAACCCAGTTAATTCACAAGTCAAGACATCACCTGTGATGTCATTAGTCATCTTTGAAGATGAAGGAGAAACAGCAAGTCTAATGGAGAAATTATCATAATATATTCAAACAATACAGCTAGTATGAATATGCTATTTATATATTTTAATATTTCAAGGATTTCTGTTTTCTTTGCAGTGAGTACTTTCTTCATTAATGAAGATCTCAACACCTCTCTCACTTAGTAGACAGTTTCAAAAACTATTGTGGCTGAAAAAAAACCCAAACAATAATACACTGAGATGACTTGTGGCTAGCCTGTGATGAGCTTATTTGAATTTAGCTAGGCTAAATGTAGAAAGAATAAAAGGAAGGTGAAAAAGTTTTAGAAAACTGAAATTATTCTTAAAGAATTCTCACATTAAGAAGGAGGAAACACAAATCATTAAAAGAAAGCAAGCAAGAGATGTCAGATACTTAAGAGGTGATCCAGGAAAGATTATCTGAATATCAGAGCCCTAGATCATTTATTTTTTGGATGACCTTCAGGAGTAAGAGGGAAAGGTTAGTAATCTTGTATTGTAAGGAATATACAGTAGAAAAATGATATGTATGTGTCCTAAATTGCTGTCTAACTCGTTAGTCAGCTTTCTAAAAAAGCTCAAGAAAGGGCTAAAAAGGGCTGAAAGCCCGAAACAATGAATATAAATATAAAGGGAAGACCTTCAGATGCAGACTAGACATTCTCCATCCTAAAAAAGGTTAGCATTATGAATAGATCAAATGCATTTGAAGCAAGACAAGCAACATTCCTTCATGGCTCAGAGCCCAGTCACATCTTTGTTCTGCTATTGGGAATTGGAAAGGATTGAATTGTGATTGATATCCTAAGGGGGGGCAGGTGGGTGGTGCAGTGTAAAGTACTGGAACTGAAGTCAGGAAGACTCATCTTCTTGAGTTCAAATCTGGTCTCAGACATTTAATAGCTGTATTACCCTGGGCAAATCACTTAATCCCCATTTGCCTTGGTTTCTTCACATATAAAATGTGCTAGGTAAGGAAATGGCAAACCAAGAAAACTCCAGATGGAGGCAAAATGATTCAACAACAAGAAACAACAATGTACAAACACTGTTCTAAGAGTGAGTGTCTTAATCTTTTTTTTATGTCGACTCTTTGGCAGTATGGAGAAGCCTACGGTTTTCTCATAACAATCTTTTTAAATGGATATAATGAAATGCATAAGAGTACAAAGGAACCAATTCTATTGAAATAAGTAACTTTTTCTAATCCAAGTTAATTTTCCCCTGTGAAATTTACCCAATGTTACCACTGATCTAAAGGGACTTAGGAGATCAAGATGCCATATGTGGCCTTCTAGGTCCTTGCGTGTGGTCTTTTGACCGGGTCCAAGTTTTACAGAACAAATCCTTTTATTAAGGGGATTTCTTCTATGAAGTTTGGATTCAGTCAAAGGACTACACTTGAGGAATAAGAAGGTCACATGTGGACTGGAGGCCACAGTTCCCCACCTCTATACTCTAACCTCTACCTTTTACTGGTTGGGAGACTAATTAATAAGAATTTTAAGTGGCTACATATATAGCAAATGTCAGAATCAGGATCTGAACTCAGGGCTCAGGACTTCAACACTCTTAAGTTCACCACACTCAACTCTACACCACACTGCCACCTTTTCTTCATCCAAAGACCTGACCTTCCTCTTTGAAAAGGAGTAAGCCCTGTCAATAATTGGCTAAGATAGTTCTAACTACTTTATCCTTTAACTCAGTTTTTACAGCCTGGGTAGAGCCTGTTTGTGTGGTGATTTCAACTGATATGAAAGAAAGCCTAGGCTGTGCTGTAAAGACTTACATCCACAAGGGTGTAGACAAAGACCATCTTCTAATTTCCCCATAGACCGCGAAACCAATTTTGCAAAACGATGCACCAGAGCCGCTTTGATAGACTCTCATGTTGGTGAATTTAGCAGCCTGTATATACAGTTAATTGGTATGTCTCCTTTCTCTAGTTAAATAAATTACAAAATTACAAGTAGGATTGGGTATGGATTTTAGAAGTAAGTGTAAACATTTTCCTGTATTCCAGTGATACTAAACCCTGCAGAGTTTGCTCTTCTTTTATTAATGAAATGCTAGTCTTTGATGTTTGACAGACTTGTCACTAGAATCGAGTTTGGTGTTGTTTCAGTTCAACACCCCTAATAGTGTATTGTGTACTCTGATTATTGAACACAAGAATATTCTCAACTTCAATATTTTTATTTCATTTTATAAACTAGCTTTGCAGATGCTTGTATTCTACTCTGCCTTTAAAATTTCCTGATGGAGAAAATATATAACCTGTTAAATGCTCTGGCTCTAGATTTAAACTCCATAGCTGTTTTATCCCCTCTGTGGATCCCAGCTTAATTTAGGCTCAGAATAATTTGTACCTGTGATCTGTTAGGTAAGAGTACGATCTTCTCGGAATGCTGATTTTTTGGGGGTCAGTAATTATTGGATGGTCTTAAAGAGCAAGAGAAAGGTCAATAATCTTACTTTTACTATAAGGAGCATACAGTAGTAAATTATCCATATATTTCTTAAGCTAACTTCTAACTCAAGTCTGAGTAGTATTTAATTCCCTATATTGGAGTCTCTGGATGGTAAATTTTGATCAGAATGGCCTTTGGTGATTTACTATTTCAATGTCACCATATGCTTTCAGTAACATAATTATAGCATTAAGAGCACTGTGTAATTTAATTGTCAAAACTTGACCATTTCTTTAATTTGTTGTTGGGCAGTTCATCATGCAGTTTTGTAAAATATTGAGTGCAATCATAGGACCATGAAACCTCTCCAAATGCCAGAAAACTTTGCAGGAACTTAATGTTTTATTTTATAATACTCCAATAAAATAGCATCTGTGAAAGGAAAGTGGTGGGTTTTATCCCTTTTGGCCTAGTTACATATGGCATTTATTTTTATGTAGTACAATTTGCTTTTCCACTCAGGGAAGGATGTTTTCAGTTTAAAATACTGCATTTTCTATCGAAATGTGAACCATTTTTCAGATGTCAACTTTAAAAATAACTGTTTGGTAATAAAACCATTATATCATCCTACCCAGATTGCAACCTGTCTATAATTTACAGACAGAGTTGCCTGAGGCTTAAAGAGATTAAGTGACTTGATGGTCACATAGCTAATAAGTGTCAGAAACGGAATTTGAACCAGGTCTTTCCGATTCAAAGTCTGATACTCTCTACTACATCATCTGCCTCTCTCCATCACCATACTGTTATTTAATAACTAAAAGGAGATGGCTACAAACAACAAGTAAATAGCTTTTGGATGCTTTCCTTGCAAACTTCCAGGTAAATACTAAGTTTACACACAGCATCAAAATGCCTACTTGCTCAGTACACAGTATGTATAGATGCTCTAGAATCGACTGTATCTTTAAACATGTTCTTGTTTACATTTTCAGTAACCTAAGTTTCTCAAGAGAAGAAATTGTTTCCTTCTTTGCATTTGTACCTTAGTGTCTAGAGCATTTCCTAGCATATATTTTTCTTGTTTAGTCATTTCCAGTTATGTCTGATTCTTCATTTTTTTTAATATAATAAATTTATTTATTTAACTTTTTACATGCATTTTCACAAAACTTTGGGTTCCAAATTTTCTCCCCATTTGTCCCCTCCTCCCTCCCCAATACACCAAGCCTTCTAATTTCCCCTATCACCAATCTGCTGTATCTTCCATCATCCCTCCCTTCCCTTGTTCCCATGTTCTCTTTTGTCCTGTAGGGCCAGATAACTTTCTATTCCCCATACCTGTATTTCTTATTTCCTAGTAGCAAGAACAATACTCAACAGCTGTTCCTAAAACTTTGAGTTCCAACTTCTCCCCATCTCTTCCTCCCCACCTATTCCTTTTGGGAAGACAAGCAATTCAATATAGGCCATATATATGTAGTTTTGCAAATGACTTCCATAATAGTAGATGTACTCAAGAATTAAAATCTGTCTATATTATTTTTTTTCAGTTTCAATTCAATTAAAAATATTTTTAAAAATGAAAAATAATCATTTCTGCTTTCCTTCCCATTCTCTACAACCATCCCCTAAAAGAATGAAAAAGAAAACTCATAATATACAAATATGTATGTGTATATAGACATATATATGTACATGCATACACACATATACATACATGCATATGTATGTATACACACATATACACATACATACATGCATATATATGTCCAAGTAAAGAAAATTCCCTCTTTTGTGATTTTCAAAAATGTATCCCTCATTCATTTTGTGACTATCACCTCTCAGATAGGTAAGTAACATCATTCCTTTTAGGTCCTCAGGGACTTACCTTTGCATTCATCAGAGTTCTAGTTTTTCAAAGTAACTTTTTTTTATAATGTTGTTTATTGTTGTTGCTTACCTTGTTCTTCTAGTTCTTCTGATTTCATTCTACATTAGTTCATACAAGTCTTACCAGTTTTACCTGAAACAGTATATTTTATCATTTCTTATGGAGGAGTAACATTCCATTACATGCTTTAATTTATTTAGTCTTTCCTGAATAAATAGGTACTTCTTTAGTTTCTGATTTGGAACTACTACAAAAAGAGTCCTTTAAATATTTTTCTATATATGAGTCCTTTCCTCTTAAGTTGATCTCTTTGGAGTACAGTGAAATCATTTTATCAAAAGGTACGTATAGTTTACTGACTTTTGGCACATATTACCAAATTGCTTTCAAAAATATCTGGATCAATGTATAGTCCCACCCACAGTGATTAGTGTTTCTATTCTCCAACAGACCTTCCAATATGTTTTCTTTATTTGCTACTTATTTTTTTTTTTTAGTAATCTTTGCCCATCTGATGAATATGAGGTGGAAACTCACATTTGTTCTAATTTACATTTCTCTACTTGTTATGATTTGGAGCATTTTTTGGTATCGCTATGCATTGGACACCTTTTTTCAAAAGCTGCCTCTTTATATCCTTTGACCACTTTTCCGTTGGGGGATCTATCTATCTATGTATCTATCTATCTGTCCTCTATCTGTCTCTCTATCCATCATCTATCTATCCATCATCTGACTTGAATCAGAGAAGTTTGCTACAAAGATTTTTTACAAGTTGACTGTTTTCTAATTTTATCTGCATTTGTTTTGTTTGTGCAAAAACTTTTATATTTTATACAATCTAAACAGTCCATTCTATATTCTGTAATCCTTTTTTTTCCTTGTTTAATCATGGACTCTTCCTCTATAGATTTGAAAAGTAATTTCTTACTCCTCTAATTTATCTTTGATGTCATCTTTTATGTTTCAAATACATATCCATTTGGAGATTATCTTGGTATATATATGGTGTGAGATATTGGTCTGTATATGATTTCTACCATATTGCTTTCTAGTTTCTCAGCAATTTTTGTCAACACAGAACACTATTGTTGACATTGTTCTACTATGTTCATTGACTTTTGTTATGTTGGCATGCCTAATCTATTCTACTGATTAACCCTTATTTTTAAACTGGTATGTAATCATTTTGATGACTGCTGCTTTGTAGTATCATTTGAGATATGATATTCTTAGACATCTTTCTTTCCCCCTTTTTTCATTATTTTTTTTGAGATTCTTGACCTTTTGGTCCTTTAGATGAATTTTGTTGCTATTTTTACTAGCTATGTAAAATAAACATTTAATAAGGTGATTAATATGCCATTGAATATGTAAGTCCATTTAGGTTGTGTTGTCATTTTTATTATATTGGCTCAGTCTACTCAGGAGTAATGAATATTTCCCCAATTATTCAGCAGGGCACTAAGTAGTACAGTGGATAGAATGCTGGTCCTGAAGTCAGAAAGACTATCTTTCTGAGTTTGAATCTGCCCTTAGATACTTACTAGCTGTGTGACCCAAGGCAAGTCACTTACTCCTATTTGTCTTTCTACTCTGCCATCTTGGTTCCTCCCCTCAATTTATTCTTGATCAATTCAATGAAGTTTTTCTTTAATTTTATTACTCTCTGATGTTCAGAATTCCTCCTTTGGTATTTAGTTGAGGGGATTGATTTGTTGTTCTAAGTGTTTTAGTTGTATGCCCAGTTCATTGACTTATTATTTATTTGTTGATACCAATATTTACTGAAATAATTTTTCCTCTAAGGATTGCTTAAGCTACACCCCCCATCAGTTTTGGTATATTGTCTCATTGTTCTTATTTTCACTGAGAAATTTTTTTATTTTTTCTCTGATTTTTTTTGATCCACCCGGTAAGTTATTTAGTATCTAATTAATTTAATACTTTCTTCTTGAAAATCATTATATGTGAATATTTGAATATATTTGAATTCTTGAATATAATTTTATGGCATTGTGTTTGGTAAATGATACATTTAGGATTTCTGACTTTCTGCATTTTTAGTAAGGTGTTCATAACCTTTTTGTAAAGGTAACACATATAGCTGAGAAATATGTGAATGTCTTTCTTTTCCACTAAAGATATCTAATATTCTAAAGTTCTGTTCAGCTCCTTAACTTTCTTGCTGTTTATCTTTTGGTAAAAATTGTATTATTTGGAAGGAAGTAAATTAAGATCCTTCACTATTTTAGTTTTAATCATAGTCTATTTCTCCCTGCAGTTCCATTAACTTTACCTTTAAGAATTTAATGTCAGTCTAATTGCTGCATACATATGATGTATTAATGATGATTTGTTTTCCATGGTACTTTTAAGCATGATGTAATTTTCCTGATTTATCTTTTCTTATCATGTCTATAATTTACTATAGCCTTATATGAAATCATTTTCCTATGTCTACTTTTTTGAGTTCACCTAAATCATAATAATTCTTGTTGGGGCAGCGAGGTGGTGCAGTGGATACAGCAACAGTGCAGGAGTCAGGAGGACCTGAGTTCAAATCTCACCTCAGATACTTGATACTTACTAGCTATGTGACTTTGGGCAAGTCACTTAACCCCAATTGTGCTTCATCCTGATGAATAGATGGTCACTAGGCTCTGGAGAAGAGGTGAGGCTGGTGACCTGCACAGCCCTCCTTCACTTAAAACAAAGTCAAAGCACAAGTCGTCATTATTTCTCTGATGACTTGATCTTCTTCCGTAATAAAGGACAAACACACACAATGATTCTGATTAAGCCTTTCATTTTAACTATATGAATTTAAGTTACAAATGTCTTTCTTAAAATAACATTGTTGGATTGTACTTTCTAATGCATTCTGCCATCTTCTATTTTATGGGTGAGTACATCCTATTCATGTTTATGGAACATAATTAATGGAACATAATTGATTCTGATCATAAAAAAAGAGATCACTCCATATTCATGAGAAACACTGAGAAATATATATTAGATTTTTTAAAAAGACATGCATAAAATAAAGGGCAAGTAATAAAGGATAAATATAGAAGATTAGCATAGTCTTTATCAATAGTTCTCATGCTTAAAATAAACTGAATATAGAAATAAATCCTCCTCTTTTCTTGCTTTTTTTTCTAGACATATAGTTTTATCATCACAGTAAATCCTTATTTGAAAACTCTCTCCACTAATGTAGATTAGTAACTTGCTTGTGACTTACTGAACTAGGGAATTTCCTAGGACATTAAAAAAAGTTAAGAACTTGCTTAGCATCATGAAGCTAGTATTTTTCAGAGGTCACTCCTCTACCCTCAAACTACACTCTCTTTAAGTAAAGAAAGTTAAAGGTTACCAAAAAAAAATTGTATTGTACATTTTTCTACCCAGTTTTGAGGGCACAAAGAAAAATTTTAAAAAGAAAAACTACTAGGATTATATGAGATGAAAGTAACTGACAAACCAAAGAAGGCAGAATTACTCAATTCTTATTTCGCTTCTATTTTTCTCCTCCAAGAAGAATTATTTTTAGAATTAAAAAAAAGCTTGCAATGAAGTGTCATAGAAGATAAAGGAAGAGATTATAAAAGAGACCCTACTTATCTTCAATATGTGTATCTTACCAGTATTAGCCAACTTTCATCCCAGAGTGCTGAAAGAACTTTCAGATATACCACAATGTGTGATGCTTAATAAACACTACTTAAGTTTATTTTAATTCCAGTCTTCTAGAAAGGGAAGAAGGTGGACTCTGGATTAGTCAGCTTGACCAGAAAACATTCTAGAAACATCATTAAAAGGATGGTTTATTAGCACTTAGAAAGGGAAAAAGTCATTAAGTTAGCAAAAGTTCAAGAAAAAGTCTTAACAGAATAATGTGGTTTCCTTTACTGGCAGGGTTACATGATCAAGTGAATAAAACTTGCATCCCTGATTTTCACTATGAGATAAGACAGACTGATGATATCCATGTAGAAAACATGGAGAGATGTTTATTATATGATAGTGTATTTAGGTAGATTTGGAATAGAGAGAGCTGACTCAAATTGCTGGGATTTATAGGTTGGTGCTAACCTAGAAGGTATTTGTCACAGGATTATCTCAGAGCCTTATTTTGGGTGTGTTCACCATTTTTAGCAATGCCTTACATGAAGGCATAGATGTAATGCTCTTCAAATTTGTGGATTGCAAGAAGCTGAGAGAGATAGCTAATATGTTGTATCACGGTGATCTGAAAATAGATGCTGTAACATTGGGTCAGGGCCAAAAAAAGTCTGGATTAATATAAATTCATACACATGGGTTTAACAAAGTAGTTGCATAAGTATTGTAGGAGGGAGACATAGAAATACAATATATATGATAAAAGACCTTTGGATTTTGGTGGACTGAAATTTCAATATGAATTAATGGCATGATATATCACTTCCTCCAAGCAAATCTATTGTTCTGTGAGAAAATTTCTGGCATGGAAATTCCCTTAACTAATGCAGATTGGCAACTTTCTAACCTATGATCTTAGATAGTTTCCTGGGATACTGAGAATTGAGTGAATTGTACAAAGTCACATTAGCCACACAATGTTATGTCAGAGGCACATCTTAAACTCAAGTCTTTCTGATCCTCACCCTGCTTCCTGTTTGTTCTTAAGAGTACACTGATAGAAGCAGAGGTGATGGCCTTGCTATATATACTTTGTCCAAAGCATTTCAAGAATCTTGTACTGGATTACAAGTATTTGATTTTAGGAAAGCTACTTTCTTAACAATTTAAGTGTATCCAGAAAAAGGTAATTAGGATGGTGAAGGTACTTGACACTATGGCACAAGAGGGACTTTAGGATCTTTAAAGAAATTAGTTACGTTGAACTTTGAGTGAAAAAGAACCGGGTGACCACAGAAGGAGAAAAGAGCTATCTTCATGGATTTGAAGGGCGATCTTATAGAAAAAGAGAAAAGATTTATTCTACATGGTCCTAGCCAACATATCCGGGAAACATTGTTAGTTTGGAAAGGCTGTTTTAGGTTCAATGTAAAAAAATCCTAGCAAACAAAACTGCTTTTTCTAAAGTTCAGAGTTAGCCATGTCAACCTCTTCCTACTCAGTAAATTACAGTGGTTTCCCATTATGTCTAGAATAAAATGTAAACTGGTAGATGAGGTTCTTCATAGACCCCTTCTTATTTTTCCAGTATTCTTACAGATTAATGATCTTTATATACTTTGTGGTCCAGTTGTACTGCCCTACTTACTATCCCTTGTAGGTGATGCCCCATTTCCTCTGTGCCTATGTACTAGTTGATTCCCATGTTTGGAATACTTTTCCTCCTTACCTTGATACTTTGGAATTCCTGACTTCTTTCAAAATTCAACCTAAATGAGCATGGAATATGACAATGTTCTTGAAGACTGGAAGACTGGATACTTTTCTTTCATAAATTACCTTACATCTACTCTGTATCTATTGTATATACCTATTTATGTACGTATTATCTCTCCCAGTAGAAGCTAAGTACCTTGAGGGCAGGGACTACTTTGTTTTTTTCTTTGTATCTCTAGCAATTAGCAAAATGCCTAGCAATAGAATAAACACTTAATAAATACTTGATTGATTAATATGTAATTCAATTCAAAAATGGATTTGTTTGCCTTGGGGGGCTAGGACGGATGGCCATTCATAAGTCTCCTGATAGTTGGAATTATGGTTCACCTTTACAAAATTTCTCTGAAGTGTTTTCTAACTTTGAAATTCCATGATTCCTTGAGTGAGGAGACTAGGGTATTTGTCCTAGCTCTGGCACTTACAAACTGTCTGCTACTCACTTTGGGCACATCACTTAACCCTAGAAATGAAGTGAATTGTTATCTTGAAATGAGATAATGCATCTTAAGCACTTCAAAATGATAAGCTTCTATTATTAATTATTATTTCTATAGAGGGCAAGGCTAAACTAAAAGTCCAAGGAAAACATTTTTGGATACATACCATTTTCTTAATTATTATTTTTCTCTTAGCTTTCCCATCATTGGACAGATGGACCCCTTGGAGATTTGTTCTCACCTTTCTTGTTTGCAAAAGCTATAGGTTCTAGTTAAGGCCTCCTCAGCTTCCTAAACACATGCAAATAAAAACTCAGGGAATTTCATTTTCCATCTAGTCTATAATGCTGAACAGCTAATGGAGGGAGGGGTTTAGCTAAAATTGAAAGATGGATGGGAAAAAAAATGTTGGTTTCCTTCTATCCTCCATTCCATTTAAGCAAGATGAGTTTGGATGGTAAAAGGGGAGTATTATCTGGGATTTTTGTGATAAAAAGGATAACATCTCCTTTTCCAAATGGCAACATCTCCTTTATTCTCTGGAGTAAATTCATTTGTTTTCCCCTTGGGTTGAGGTTGTAGAGAATTGAGTGCGTATGACTGGTATGAATTGCCCTAAAGGGTGAGTAGCTCAGCTTGTCAAGCACATGTACATTGTTAATAGCTGATTCAATTTGGCTTGTTCAAGTAATGGTTTTCTCTAATGTAAGATTAAGTTCAATTAAAGTCTTTTGTGGATATGTTCATTCTTAGTTTTTTTCCACTAATTGGTCTCTGCGCATTTCATCTGCATTTTCTCTGATTCACTTTACCTTCTACATTCATTACTAATCTGAATTTTGAAAGGGTAAGATATATAGACATTTATTTTATATGCACACATGTGAATGCATATCTATATATGCATGTGTATATATACATAATGTATATACACAATTAGATGTGTATACATATGCTATATATACAAATACATACATATATAAAAATACATACATATAAATTTATATATACACAGACACACATATATGAAATTTTTCTTTTGTGTGAGTAGTTTCTAGAATCATAGACTTAGAGCTAGAAGGAATTTTAGAGACCATTTAGTCCAACCTCACATTTTTCAAATGAATAGTTGACTTGCAGAGTTCAGTGACTTGCTGAACACAATAGTATCAGTGCTGGGATCTGAACCTAGTTTCTCTCATTCTGAATTCAGACCATTGCAAGTTGAAATATTATAATCCAGCTAAGAGGACATGGCAGTCCTATTGGACACTGTGCTTTTTTCTGAGCTCTAAAAATTTAGTAGAAACTGAGTGTTTTTAGATTAACCTCTCTCTTTTCTCTATCTCTGTCTCATATATGTTTATATGTGATCTGTGCATCTATCTATCTATCTATATACATATGATTTCCATTAGAAATATATAGATTTCTTTGGGTGCGTGTGTGTGTGTGTGTGTGTGTGTGTGTGTGTGTGTGTAAAACAGTAGTGTAGTGGAATGAGTTGAGTATAGACTTTGAAGTCAGAAGACCACTTGTATCATCTTATGTAGTTTTTCCATCTTGCTTCTTACTTCACACAATGGACAAAGTTATATATCTTTCAATAGACTTTGTATAATTTTAATATATGTGAAATATATACATCTTGTGCTTCTCTTTGACTACTCAGAGCACTATATCTGGGTAAACTCCTAGAGGATGTTACAAGCTTGTGTTACTCATGAGACTCAACTCACATCTGAGACAAGCTCAAAATAGCAGGCCCAGTGGGTTGTCATATCTGATCAAACTATTATATGGTCCTCAAAGCTTGAGCTATATCATCTCTCTCCTTCCATCTACAGAAAGCATGTTTTTTTCCCATTGTTATTTGTTTTTCCTAGTGCTTTCTTGACTATTATTTAAGGGTATGAATACATTCCCAAGAATAATTAATGTATCATTTGATTCTTGTTTGTCCCTCTTCACATCCCATTGAGATTAATCTACTTCCAACTTAAATGATTCCAAAAGATTATGGAGAGAGAGAGAGACAGAGAGAGAGAGAGAGAGAGAGAGAGAGAGAGAGAGAGACAGAGAGAGAGAGAGACAGAGAGAGACAGAGACAGAGAGAAACAGAGAGAAAGAGAGAGACAGAGAGAGAGAGAAAGACAGAGAGACAGAGAAAGACAGAGAGCACGATGGAATGTATGTTGTCTTTTTAGAAGTTCCTCTGAGATGTTTTATCTTGTAGAGCTCATGGTTCACCTTTACAAAAGCTTTGGTTTTCCTTTGTCCTACTTCTGTCTCTTTGGTAACTCATGGAAAAGGATGGGGAAGCATGTGCATTGGGAAGGGCTGCTACATCCAGGTCATAGATCTAAAAAGAAAATGGACCTCAGAGGCATCAAATTTTACTGATGAAATTGCTATATATAAAGGATAACTGTTTTCCCCCAAATCACACAGGCAGTAAGTCTACAAGGTAGGATTTGAATATAGGTTCTATGACTCCAGAACTGATGATCTTTCCATAACCTGTGTAGGGGAGATAACTTGTTGGAGAGGGGAGCTTTTAAGGCAGCATTTCACTCTATCAAATCTAATATATATATTTATAGTAAACAAACAAACATATAAGTAAATATAGTGGGACCTTGTATTACAATAGAGTACAAAAATTTTGAGGCAAGACGTTGCTTTTTATTTCTTTATATTCATAGTACCTAGAAAAATGCCTTGCATATAAATGGTGATTACTAAGTGTAGGGCAATTAGGTTGCACAGTGGATAGAGTACGGGCCCTAGGGTTAGGAAAACTCAGCTTCCTAAAGTCAAATCCAGCCTCAGACACTTAGTAACTATGTGACCCTGGGCAAGTTGCTTAACATGGTTTGCCTCTGTTCCCTCATCTGTAAAATGAACTGGTGAAGGAATTGGCAAAGCACTCCAGTATCTTTGCCAAGAAAGCCCCAGATGAGTTCATGAAGAATCAGACATGGCTGAAAAACAACTGAACACAACAACAAATGCTTATGACTGAAGTCTGACGTAGACTATCATTTGTGAAAAGACTGCCTATTTTCTTCTTAAACCTTTATCAAGGATACTCTTAAATTATATATAGATTTTAATAAAGACTTTTATTGAATGGGGAATTAGGCATATGGGTCAATAGTTACTGATATTTTCTTGATCAAGTTTTGATAATATTTATTTTTTCTCCCAAGCGCTTGATAACCTCCCTTTTTCAAATATCTTGAGTCTCTATTCTCCATTATCCTCAAATTAACATCCAGCATAGACCTAATCTATTGGTATCTAGTCTGACCCATGTCTTCTTACTATCTTACTATTTTAAGTGTCATTCTTAGTATGTTCTCACATAATACAGCCAGGACTCCATTATTACTGATGGAGAAAATATTTTAATTGAAATATTAAAAATAAAAGTAGAAAAATGTATGTGTTCTTCTAATTTTTGTTCTTTAATGACCTTGATCTTATCTTGCTTACTTTAGCCTCATGCCAAATTCTTTCTCTAAAATTGAATTTCCCTCCATCACTTCTTGCTGTTCAGTGGTACTATTATGAATCCTTTTACATAAGGTTTTGTTCTTCAGTTGTTCAGTTGTATCTGACTCTCTGTGATTCCATGGACTATACTGTCCATCTTGGCAAAGATACTGGAATGGTTTGATATTTCCTACTCCAATGAATTAAGGTAAGCAGAAGTTAAGTGATTTGCCCAGTGTCACACAACTAATAAATGTCTGATGCAGAATTTGAACTGAGATTTTCCTGATTAGGCCCATTGCCTCTGTATACAGTTTTGAAAATGCCTAAAAATGAAATGTGGGTAAAATAATAGTCAATATCACAGTCACCATTTCCATTAAATATACATTATGAATGTAAAATTGGTACCCTGATATTGTCTTTGGTCACCTTATCTGTCATTTGGCAAGGAGATCTGTTTTTTGTTGGCTAAGGTTATGAACAGGCTTTTGTGCTCTCCCCATCATGACAATCATTCAAAATGATAATGTATATTTCCTTAAGAAATAGTAGAAGTTTGAGATGATGTCTGTTTATTTAATTTCATTAAAAATATCAGTACCTTATTCAAATAGATCAGATAGGAATTGTTTCAGTTGCATATCATATCTCATTTTATTTTTTCCTCTAATTAGATGTTTTTCTCTTTCCTCTAACAAGTCAATTGCCTGACAGGCTGATGCCATGGTATTGATTTCCACATTGGAAATAAATTGTTTCTTGTCAATTTAGCATACAAGTATGAAGGCATTCCCCATGTAACCACCACAAGAAAAAAGAAGGAAACCAGATTGTGATCAATCTGGAAAACTTTTTCCTGCGCTTTTGCCTTTCCTGGTTTATTGGATTTTGTTCCCCTTTATACTGCTGTCCAGTCTGACTGGATTTCTTGCTGTTTCTTGTACCCAATATTATAGATTCCTTTTCAATAATTCTGTGCTGATTGCAGGGGTGGGCACCCTGTAGCCTCAAGGCCACATTTGGTCCTCTAGGTCCTCAGATGTGGCCCTTTGACTGAATCCAAATGAATCCATGTGCCAACCAAGTGCAAATCTCATTTAAAAACTATGAACATATATTTTAAATATGCTTATATGTTCCATATGTGTTTTCTGTAGCCTTTGACTAATCCAGCACCTAGCACAGTGCCTACACACAGCAGGTACCTAATAAATGTTTTTTGATTCGTTGATAATCTTGAACCCTTGAAAAACAAACTTACTGGAAAATGTCCTTTTTAAAAAATATAATAATGGAAATTACCTAGGCATAAAGCCCGAACTCAACATGCTTTCTAGTTGTGAAAGGAGAGGAGTATACATTGCCAAGTCTTTGAGAGGTTAATCTATCCAATTAACTAATAACTCGTTTTGGAAGTGATGTAGTTACATTCAACTTTAAACATGGGAGAATTTTGCCAAGACTTGTTACTTTAAAAGTGCTTTAATTCTTAAATACTCCACAAAAGGCTTATTCTGATACCTCTGTGGTGTGAAGGTGATCATGAGTTCTTGAAGGTTGAAACTTTGGCAAATTCTGCCATGCTGGGAAGGCTTCAAGTACAATACCAGCAAGAGTCTGGGAAGGCTTATTACCAGTACACTGTGCATTAATGATGAATTGTTTTGTCATAGCAACCCACAGAACAAAAAAACAACCCAAATATCCCTCAGTCTTTTATACCTCCCTACTAATTCCAAAGTGGTGGAGCTGGTTGAAAAGGAGGCTGGAGGTAGACTCTGTATCCATTGTTTCCTAGGTAGCCTGAATTTATAATGTCTAATATCTATGTATATTACTATATTTTGAATGCATGTATGTCAGTGTTGTTAAGAAAACACAAATTCACTTAAAAGTGAAAAATATATAGGAACACAGAAGATTCTAAGAATCACAAAGTTTTTAGATTGTTTATAAACAATTACTTAATCGTGTGAGATCTTTGTCCAATGAAAAATGTACTGACATACTCCTGAAATAACTGAACTATAATAATATTGGCATTCACTCTACCATTGGAATCAGGAAATATAAGGAAGTTTGCAGCAAAATGATACAAGGATGCAGAGTTCTCTCCTTGGAGAGAAGTTGAAGGAGTTGGCAAGATTGGTTTCGCAGGCACAAAAAACATCAGTTCAAGAGTCACTTGGTCAAAATTGACTTGGAATCTTCATAACAGGTTGATAAAGTTTGGTACATAAAAAGTACCAAATAAATGTTTGTTGTTGTGATCACTGTAATCTTTACAATGTTTAATGTTGTACGGATAGGACTCCAGTGTGGAGTCAGCTTAAGTGAAGTGGCCCTCACACCCATAAAGCATGGAGGTACAAACACATTTATATTTTTCCACTGTTCTCTTTACACATGGAAAGATTGCAAAGACTTATATTGAAACATATAGTTCAGGATGCAGAAACCAAAGGGCCCAGTGTCTTACAGGCTTCTTATACTTTGCCTATGTACTATGAATGACATCTTCAAGAAGAAAGTTGAAAACAAAAAATAATACGAAATTGACCATACACATAGGAGATGACTCCTGTAGTCATACCAAAATTGTGCCATTTTTCAATTAAGCCACCAGCTACTTAAAGGTAAAGATTAACACCAAATTAAAAATATGAAGATGAGAATATCCAGATTATATTTTCATATACAAAGAATATGCAAAGATGGGTGTGTATAATAAAACAAATACAACCTCATTTATTTATTGGGAATTTGTCTTCTCAGCTTTTCTTAGTAATATCATGTTATCATCTGACACTCAATTCTTTCTAGCTGTTTGAAATGATAGGCAGAACAATTTGCCCTTCACTTTCATTCCTCAATCAGCTAAAGTTGGAACAAAAGGTCTCGGGAAAATAGGTACCAGTATAAACCAAGGGTCAGACTTAATGAGACAGATTTTTGTTGGCAAATAGGGTGAAATCCCACTGATTCTAATCTGATGTCTGGAGATACTGACCTTCAGAATTAACTGTCAGAGTTTTAAAAGTTACTTCTTCCCAATCAAATTTTTGTTTCTATATTACTCTTTGACTTGGTTTGTTAATATAATGAATAACTAAAAAACTTGCCTTAAGTTCATTTCAGATGGTCCAAATCTCTAGAGTGGGTAAGTGCAAAGGAGCCAAGACAGAGGTAGCTTACCAATGAAATCATCCACATTTCACATCTCAGTTGGGAGGAGAGCACAGGTATGTCAGTGGGAAAAGGACCCATTAACTGAATTTTTCGGAATTAAATTTGATTAGCTACTTAGTCATGATAGCTATATTTAAGATTTATTGACTTTGGTAATTAAAAAACTTAGGGTTTCTGGGAATATTTATTTACTGCTACTGGAGGGTTCTATAATCCCTTTGAAAAGCACTTTACTAAACTGATCCTTTGGGTTTGTGTGATTTTTTTCAAGTTGGCATGGGTGCTTAGAGAGATGGGGGGTGGAGGTGAAAGAGAGAGAGAGAGAGAGAGAGAGAGAGAGAGAGAGAGAGAGAGAGAGAGAGAGAGACTAGGAAGTTGGAACACAATTCCTAAAGTCTTGAGGTAGAATCTACTGAGTTTTGGGAAATGGTCATTTGATCATGGTCATTTGGCACAGAAAGGCAGGTTTGCTTGATAAGAGAGGGCACTCTTGGGTCATATGAAAACAAAAATTAGTAAATTCATTAATTTAGGTCAAGAACTAAAGCTGAACAGAACAAATAGTGCATGACACAGAAGGAGACAGGGATGAGACCTATGATCTTCCTGATATGGGGAACTCTTTCCACCAATACTGGTCAGTACCACTTCGGCAGTTAATCTAACAGAACTGCTTAATGAAACTGAGTTAATTGATCAAGGTCACTCGGTCATTTATGTACTAGGTTTTCTTGACTTCAAAGTCAGCTTTCTATCCAGTATTCCTCAATACCCTTCAGAAGTTCTGTAAAAATTATTTTATTTATTATTTTATTTCATTTTACTCAGGATAGAGAGGAAGCAAGAAAAACTCTATGGATAAAGTCCATGAAATATGTCAGGATAGAGAGGAAGCAAGAGAAACTCTATGAATAAAGTCCATGAAATATGTATCATGTTATCCATCAAATAACAAAACTCAACTCTATATTTGTTGATGTAAGGAAAAACATGAACAAATATAATGTTGTTGCCTGCTTCTTTCAGAGGCATAAGCAAAATATGTGACTTGTTGAGAATCAACGATCCATATATGAAACTGATTTTAAGAAATCAATAGGATAAAGATGTTATGGAAAGTGAAACAAACAAAAGAAGACAGGTAGGTGGTAACTTTCAAAGAGGGAAAAATATTAGCAAAATCAGAATTTTAGATGTGTAAATCTCACTCTTGTGAGATCTGGTCCAGGGATAGAAAAGTGTTCAGGTGAAAATATAATACCTCGTAAAGAGCAGTAAACCAACACAAAGCATCTATGGGGATGCCCCACAGTTCAGGGACCACTAGAGAATTTTGGTGTGCTCTTAGTAGAAAGGGACACTTTTTTCTGATCCTTAGTTATATGGCCTTATGTAAGGGGGGAATCATGGGAGAAGGAAAGAAGGGAGGAAATAAATATTTATTAAGCACCCACTATGCTCCAGGCAATGTGCTAAGCCCTTTACAAATATTATCTCATTTGATTCTCACAACAATCCTGGGACATAGTTGCTATTATTATTCTAATTTTACAGATGAAGAAACTGAGGTGGGCACAAGTTAAATGACTTGCCCAGGGTCACACAGCTAGGAAGCATCTGAAGCCAAGCTTGATTTCAGGTCTTTCTAATTCCAGACTTACTGCTTTATTTAACTGATTGTGCTACTTAGCTACTTCTAGGAGGAAGGAAGAGTTTCCATCCAGGATAATTGTCTAGCTGACCCGAGGTCCCAAATCCCTGTGAGGAGAGTTTATTATACTTTGAAAAACTCACTGTGAACCAAATTTCTGTGCGAGATGGGAAGTCAGTTTTCCTTCACTTATGTTCTTTCTTTTGCTTGTTGATTGAGAAAAGTGCTTGTCAAGGCTAAGCAAGCAGAAATATTTTAAAATGTTTCTTGTTTTGTTGAATCTGCAAAATGTTCTTTTGGGGGATAATTGAGACTTTTGTCTGTACATGTGGGATTGTATATAATTATACAACATTGACTGTTTTGAGACTCTTTTCTATGTTACACTGGTGAATCAAATGGAAGGACATTGCTGAGGCCTCCCCAGAAACCCAGGGGACTATTTTAATTGGGACAAGGACCACGTAGAAAATACACCCTTGATCATTTGAGAGGCATGGCAAAGATTTTGAAAAGTGTGTGACAAGGTGGAAGAGTAACCTCCTTTTATTTTCTGATCCCCAACAACCTCTCAAAAATATCCAAAACAGAAACCATATGCCAAACATAAAGCTGCTTCAGTTGTTTCCATGGTCTGGGATACCCAGAATCCAGTAGAAGGTAAATTTACAACCCCCTCTCCGCATCAACCCAGTAACTGAGCTCATATTACTGGTACTCGGGCTACACTAGCGGACCCAACGAGAGAACACAGGTTTACATCAAAACCCACCTCTGGACTCCATTCTGCTCCGAGTCCAGGCTGCAGAAGCTTGCTCAGATCTCAGCTGCCAACTTGGTCTCAGTCCTTTAGGGACAAAAGGTTGCTAAGGGTTGTAACCCAGAAAGCACCAGAATTGCAAAGCTCTGAATTGCTGATGCCAGCTGGTGCTGGGCTAGAGAATTAA
Source organism: Potorous gilbertii (assembly GCA_028658325.1). Taxonomy (NCBI): domain Eukaryota; kingdom Metazoa; phylum Chordata; class Mammalia; order Diprotodontia; family Potoroidae; genus Potorous; species Potorous gilbertii. The sequence continues at coordinate 104,620 of JAQQSK010004237.1, forward strand.
GGAACACAAGAAATGGGACAGGTCACCAAGGCAAGACATCCTCCTTTGTATTTAGGAGCTGTATATAATTCTACCAAGCCTGAGGGAAAGAATTGCATCAAGCCAGGGCCATTTTTGATGATCCAAAAATCATTTGGGCCTGAGACCTAGGCTAATGAACCATGAATTATCTAGTATGGGTAGAGGCTGAGACACTTGAGATCTTGCTCCCAAGGAAATTATAATCAGAGGGGAGGGAATCAAGAAGTGATATGAAAATTAGGGAAGACCAAATATTTCAAGAAGAGGAAATCTCAAAAACTTTGAACATAAACAATATAAATCAATAAGAGAAACAGTAACAGAAGGAAATATGACCTCCAGATCTAATAATTGAATTCGGGTATCATTGAATAAATATTGTTTTGGTTGAAGTTTATGGAGAAAACTGACACAGATATGTAGCTGGAAAAGAGAGGAATGCTTTAATAGCTTTTTCGGGGTAATTTTGGATATTCTTCACTAAATCAACACTGAAACTTGGCAAGCGGTAGTTAGTTGCAAAGTAGAGAAAAAATGGCATAAATGAACATTTTGTCCTCTCTTATATTAAAATACATTGGTCTACCTTGCACTTTGAATAGATGATTTTTACCCTTGTATGATTTTGTAGCAATTGGCCCTCTGAAACACAGTTATGCTGGTCTTCTAGATACTTGCATATTTCACTGTACAATATCAAAAGATCACATTTGTTAATATCACCACTATTCTCATCAGAAAAGTCTTTAAGTATTGAGAATCTGTCAAGCTTACAGTGGCAAATAGAAGTTTTCCAAATTTCTAATTTTCACTGAAAAGCTAAAATTTTATCAGTGGCAACAAATAATGTCAAGGTATTTTCCTTGAAGCAGCAGTCTCGCTTGGTTCATTTCTGAGAAAATGTATGCCATGTCTAAATAACCAATCTGTCAGTCAGGCAGCTAAGTGGTACAGTGGATAGAGTGCGAAGCCTGGAATCAGGAAAACACCTTCCTGAGGTGAAATCCAACCTCGGACCCTTAATACCTGTGACCCTGGGCAAAGTCACATAACCTTGTTTGCCTTAGTTTCCTCATCTGTAAAATGAGTTGGAGAAAGAAATGGAAAACCACGCCAGCATCTTTGCCAAGAAAACCCCAAATGGGGTCATGAAGAGTCAGACATAAACTGAAAATCACTGAACAATAACAACAAATCTATCAGTCATTCTTTCAAAAGAAAGTGATGTTACTTTTAAGAAGTGGCCAGTTCAGCTTACACCTCAAATAACCATGCAAATACTTCCCATTTCATCACACAGAATATTAAAAAGATGTGTACCCAAGGATTGAGATTTAATAAAATTGATTTGGTGTTGCTTCATCAAGAACATTTTTAAGTGAAAATCACACTTTAAAACATTTTAAACTGTAAATGTGCAGTGATGAAGAATACAATTACTGCTAATATAATTGGGTTTTACTGCCTTGATTATTGCTAAGACACCATCCGTTTTACCCATCATTGCTCGCGCAACATCAGTGCCAATGTCAACACAGTTGTTCCAAGATAAATCATGAAATTCAAAAAAAAAACCTTCTTAATGCTTTGAATATTTTAGCAGCACTTGTGTCTGTTGCCCAGCATTCATGTAAAAGATCTTTGATGATTTTTTGGAGCTGATAGTGGACGAATAGAAGCAAAACAAATAAAAGCAAAATAAGTCTAGCCATGTCTATAGATTAATCCATTTGGGAAGCAAAGTAACACTTTGCATTAACTATAATAGTAACTTGGGCTTCAGGTTTACAGCTCTGTCTGTTATTCAAAGGTCTTATAGCTTCTAGTAAACTCCACCATGAGAGAATGAGAGCAGAAAAGGCATACCTTAATATGAAAATGGTTTTGACTTCAGGGAAGCCTGAGAGCATGGCAGGGACTCTTATGGATTCAGGAACCACACTCTGAAGAGCATAGCATTACGCCAAGATCTTATGTAATGTAGAGTAGCCAAAGTTCCGTGACTCAGTATTGAAAGGGCACAAATCAGATTAATTCTGACATGTAGCAACTACCACCACCACCACCACCACCAGAATGGTAGTTTCCAAGGATGTCCCTCTAGGGAGATTTCGTAGGAGGATGTAGACAGGAATTTTACTTCCTGACAATACTGAGGTAAACTAGAATCTCACATTCATTTAGTAGTCTATTTTTCCCAAGGTTTTTTTCTACCTGCTATGAGATAGTACATATTACCATTTTACAGACATGGAGACTGAGGATCAGAGATATTGACCTACTTGCCTAGTGTCAAACAGCTAGGAAGTGTTAAAGCCAGGTTAGAAAGCATAGAAACTTGTGGATCTCTCAGTTAATTGTGAAATGTTTTCTGAGGCTGAACAAGAATAATAATTTAATCTTCAGGCAAAATCAGTGGTGATACCCTAAATTGAAACCTAATTATTTAGAATCCTGGAATGATTTCGGCTCAGCTGGAAACTCCCTTGGGTTCTTTTGAGCCACAAGTGAGAATATCATCTTTTAGGGCAAGACTGAACCAGAGACAGAACTCAGGGGTGATGGTAATAGAGTAAGAGAGGGAAGGACAGTCAAGTAGTCAGAGCTCACAGTACTTAGATATTTGTACAGGTTGGCACTATAGCTACCAGGCACTTAGGTGGTGTGCTGGATAGAGTATGGGGCTTGGAATGAGGAAGACTCACGTCCTTGTGTTCAAATCTGGCCTCAGATACTTACTAGATTTGTGACCCTGGACAAGTCCCTTAACTCTGCTTCAGTTTTCCCCTCTGAAAAAATAACCCCGTTTGTCTCAGTTTCCTCATCTGGAGAAGGAGATGGCAAGCGACTCCAGTATCTCTATCAAGAAAACCCCAAATGGGGTCACAAAGGGCCAGATACAACTGAAAAATGAGTGAACAACAACAAATATATATATAATACATATAATATATAAATATATATTATATGTATATTATATAAACATATATAATATATAAAAATATATTTAGTATATATAAATATATATTATATACATATAATATATATATAGCTAAACTTCTACATGACTTGAAGCTGTCAGAAGGTTGAGGTTACCCAAAAACTAGATGCAGAATTTGTAATAGCAATTACTGAGGATAGGTGGGAGACTTTCTGAATATGGATATGTTTAATACCTTTTAAATCTGGAAAGGAGATCAAATGGTAGGACTTCTATTTTTTTCTTTGATATCATCCTCTTTTCTCTACATCAAGGAAGCTTTGTAGGGAAGACAGGATTTAAAATTGAGTTTTGGTAGATTGAGCCTAAATCATGCCTTCTATCAGTTCTTATACTATTTCTCATTTCTTTGCTGAGGAATAAATGGCTTCTGTGGAATATATTTTAATATAGTAATCAGGAACTTCAAAAAATTAAAAAGATGGAGTGTGTAATTTCTTTCAATGAATTCAAGTTATTCAATCTTGAATAAACTGTATCCTGAGTCAATGAGAAGAAAAAAACCAAACCACAGCATGTATATATGAATTCTCAGCAATGTTTTATAAAAATGTGGAGAATGAGAAAGGTAAAACAGGACAAATGTGTAAATTTAGTTTCTCTCCTGATGTTCAAGAAAGGGAAGAAGGTGAAATCTTAAACCTACAGAATGATTAGCTTGACTTTGATTCTGGGTAAATTTGTAAGGCATTATTTTAAGGATAGTTTGTGTGTACTTAGACAAGGAAAAAGTAATCACCAGGTGTGAGCAGGTGGTTAGTAAGAGTGAATCATGTCAGACTAAACTGATATGCTTCATGACAAGGTTACTAGAGGTGGGTACTATAGACTCTTTTCTTTGTCCCTTATCCATTTCCATAGGTTCATTATGTCTCCAAAGATGACTTTCAGATTCACATGTCCAGCTTTCATCTCTCTCCTGAAAATTAATGTTTCATTCCAGCAACTGCCTATTATTATATATCTCCACTTGATTGTCTCATAGCATCTCAAATTTGATGTGGCCTAAACAGACCTCATTATTTTTGTCCCTTCAAACCATCCTTCTGCCTAACTTCCCTTTTTCTGTTGAGGTCACTCCTATCCTTCCTGCTACATGGCTTCACAACCTGGGAATCATCCCTGACATTTCACTTTTTCTCATGTTCCATATCCATTTTAGTTGCCAGGTATTGTTGATTTTTATCTTCACAGCATCGCTCACATCTGCCCCCTATTACTTGTGTGATGCCAATCAAGTCATATAACCTCCTTAGGCCTTAGTTTGTTCCTTTGATTTGTATAATGAGTGAATTGGATTGCACAGTTTGTGAGATGTTCTTCCACTCCAGATCTATAATCCTCCAAGTTTATGAACATTCTCTTAAGTCTCCAGGCCACCACCCTAGTTCAGGCCCTTATCACATCTTTGATGAACTATTAAAAGTCTCTTAATTGGTCTCTGAAACTCTAGCCTCAGATTTCTGCAGTTCATTCTCCATGCAGTTGTCAAATTTATATTTTTAAAAATCAGTCAGATCTGACCCCATCACTACCCTGCTCAAGAAGTTTCCAGGGCTCCCTATTAACTCTAAGATCAACCAGTCTGTCTTTGCAGACTTACATTATTCTCTCTTGATCATGCTATATAGAAGTCCAGTTGCCCCATTTGGAACCCTGAATCTCAGGTATCCAGCATGTGGACAAGCTGAATGCCTCTTTATTTCTTTCCCCCCCTTTTATGTCTAGAATGCTCCACATCCTCAATTCTGCCTCTTGGAATCTCTAGCTCTTTCTCAAGACCAGGCATCACCTCCTATACAAGACAATTGTTGATCTCCCATCATCTCCACCAGTTGTTTCTCTCCAGTACTCTCCTCCAACAAATTATTTTGAATGTATTTTTGTATACTTTGTATTTACTGGTCTATGCATCTATTATATTCCCTCAGTAGGATGAATTCTCCTTAAGAACAGGGACTGGTTAATTTTTTCTTTGTATGTCTTTGAGATAGATAGTGGATACATTGCAAGGTGATCTTGGAGTCAGGAAGACTTGGGTTCTGTACTAGAGATGAAGTTCCTTCCAATTCTGAGCTTCCATAATTCTGTGATGGAGTTTTTAGGTGATGAAGGGCTTTACTTTTTAAAATTTATGACTTGGTAATTAATCTATGAAAGAAATTCCCATAAATTTTTATAGACAGCTAGGTGGCACAGTGCATAGAGTGCTGTACTTGAAGTCAAGAGGTCCTGAGTCTGAATCTTGTCTGAGACACTAACTAGCTGGGTGACCATTGGCAAGTAAATTAATTTGTCTGGACGTCAGTTTCTTCATCTATGAAACTGGTATAATTATATTATCTACCTCACAGGGCTGTTAGGGAGATCAACTGAGAATAAATGTCAGTACTTTGCAAACCTAAAAGATCCATGTAAGTGCTAGATATTATTATATACAGTAAAGAAGATGTTTCTCCGTAAGTTTCTCTGTGTATATGTTTATATGGGATTTTTTTTCCAGTACTGATGGTTAGTTTATTGTACAGGCTATGAATAGTGAGTTAATCATGGTCTCATGAAATGAAATAGTAGAAAGACTCAGGTCCACTGAAGTGATAATTTAAAATAAAAAAAAAAGTACCAGGCAGAATGTTGATTTCTGGAAGAAAAATACTTTGTGCTGTGAAAGCTTCTGCCTCCTCCTGCTTGTTATAGCTAATACATGTTTCTCCCCTCCTTAAATCAAAGGCAGGGTCAAACAACTGGTCAAACGTTTGTGTTTGATTTTTTTGTACAAATGACTCCTTATATCAAACAAAGGGGAATTACTCAATTAACTTCTCTTTAGGGCACTAGAAGAACATGCCACACTAGTTTATTTTAGCTGCTAAATTACATCTTTGGTTGTTTAAATGAATCAGATAATATTTGCATTGTTCAGTTTCAGAAACTCTATCAAGCTGCCAAGAAGTCATTAAAAATAGCTGTCTAAGGATTTTACATTCAATTCAATTCAACAAATATTTATTAAGTGCTTGCTATTAATTTCAAGATGCTGTGCTAGGCTTTGATTATTAATAAAATGGCCCAATTATCCTAAGCAAGCAATTTGTATTTTTGGGGGTGCAAATTTGGGGTAATTCTCCCCCACTTCTGGTCACATCTTCCACAAGCTCTTCACCTGCCACCTAGCTGCTTACATAGAAATCATGTCCTTAGGTAGTTTTTGCCCTGTCTGCCCTCCCCATTCTTCACTCTAGCTCCCTGAGAATAACTGCCTCTTCCAGGCCATTATTTTAGGAAAGCCCTGGCTATCCATTACTTCCTTCCTTCCTATCTGACCACCTCCTCCACACTTTCCTTGCCAACTATTTCATCATAAATACCATTTTTTTTCCTTCCCATCCCCTCTACCTCCAACCCCTTTTCATCAGGTCTGGAGTCACGAACCATGATCAGATTAGCTCTGCCATTGCTACTGGATGAGGTGGGGCAATCTACCTCCCTATCTCCTCCTACTCATCAAAAAACAAAGTTCATTTCACTGGCCATCACTTCTCTATATGTGTTACCTCCATTAGAATGGAAGGTCTTGATTTTTTTGTATAATGTAAGATTTTTAAGGGTAGAGACTTTCTTTGCTTTTTTATTTGTGTCCCCAGCACTTAGTAAAGTGTTTGACAGATATTATGTGCTGAATAAATACTTTTTTATTCCTTCCTTCTTCCTTTGATTATTCAGTAGATCCATGATTTCACTGGTGAGGGCACTCTTTTCAGTAAGAACATATCACAACCTCTTCACACTTTCTTATATTGGGAAATTCTTGTTTATGTCTTTTTTTATCCTCTGTAGAAAACATACTCAATACACTGTAAGACTTTATTATGAGTATTCAAATATTTCTACTTTCCTCTTTTCCTTATGGGTCTTTTAATTTTTCTAGTTTCAAATTTTCTTTCAATTGCACCATATCCTAGAATATAAGTCCAGTATCAAATAATAGCTTCATTAGTACATATTAAAAATCATTTAATCAAAAAACCTGATATATCATTTCATGTATTTGTGATATTTTAAAAAAATCTCTTTTTTGTTATTTATATGATATTTATCATTAAGGTCCTCATACCACTTATTGAAAATGAAGAATTTAGTCAATCAATTGTTTAGTCTTGTTTAAATTAGGATGAGATGTTTTGATTGATTCATTGATTTTTACTTTTGCATTGAAACATTGTGTTAGTATCATATATATATTATTCTCTGCTAATTTTCCTCCTATCTTCTCCACAACTTTTTCTTGCTCTATTTTTGATGCTTATTACCTGTGTAATATTGTACAAAAATTAAATGAATGAAAAAAATTTTATTAAGGGCTTATCATACGTTAGGCATGATATTAAGCGTTGGGTATATAAATGCAAAATATATAATGGTTCCTGACTTCAGGGAACTTTAATTCTAATGGAAGGAAACAACACATATAGAATAGTGGAGGTCCGAGAATTTTGACTGGTGAATCACAGACCAGATATGATCTGTACTGATTTATGTGCACTTTTCAAAACTGCTGTGTCAGCTTCTTACCCAGGGTCTATGAGAACCCACCATCAAGTCTGCAGGATTGGGGGTCAACAAATGAGTGGCCAGACTGAAGGGAAAATAAATTTATTAGTGCCCTAAGGAAGACCACTTGGGCTGAGAGCGGTTTTAGAGTCTTAGGATACAGCTTGAGTCTTTATAACTTATTAACGTTGACTTGGGGGTACACTGGAATAGAAGTGGGGAAAGCATGTTAGCCTCTGGGTCACAGGAGTTGCTAAAATCCTGTTTGTTTCTCTGTGAAATGAACTTCTTGGTTCTTAGCTTTATCAGAATTCCCTGTATTGGCAGGAAATCTCTAAGTTGGTAGAGGCTACTTTTAAAGTAGAATCACCCTTGTTTATCTTGTTGCCAGGAGGGAGGGGAGAACAAACCTCACAATTTTGTTACCTTAGTCTTAGAGGCTATTTTATCTGGGAGCAGATCTGGGAAACCCACAATATTTTTGTTTATACTCCTCCTTCATATACTCCTTCAAGGGCAGTGATGATTTGATTATTGTACCTAAAGAAGAAGGTGGGAAGGCAAGGTACCAGTGCAAAGATCAGATGGCCTGAATGGATGAATGGATAAGATGTAAAATGTGATCTGGTCTTGTGATCTTAGCTCTAAAAATGAAAGGATTGAATTAGGTGACTTCTCTAGCCTTTTATAGCTTTAAATCTATGAGGCAGGAAGCCTTTCTCAATTTCACCTTAATGCTAATGCCTTTCCTCTGTGATTATCTCCATTTTATGCTGTCTATGGCTTGTTTGTGTATAGCTGTTTGTAGGGCATGTCCCCTATTAGACTGTGAGCTTCTTGAGAGCAGGAGCTGCTTTGACCTTTCTTTGTATCACCAGCATTTAGCAGAGGGTTGGAAAAGTAGTAGACAAGTAGTAAAAGCCTGTTGACTTGACTTGTTTCAGTGATTATATTAACAGCTCAAGGGTCACTTGGAAAACTCAGGAATGTTATAGGCAAACAAATGTAATATAAATCTTTCTATCTTTACATGACACTTTGTAGGAGTGTTATTCTTGTGGTAATATCAGACATATGATCAAAACTCACAGCTGACAATAGACACAGTTAGATGTGGTTACCCACAGTTACAAGTGGAGGCAGGAAAAGTCTTTCTGTTTTCAAATCTGACCTTAGACACAGGCTTTGTGACCCTGGTCAAATCTCTTAACCCTGTTTGCCTCAGTTTGTAGTCTCTAAAATGAGCTGGAGAAGGAAATGGCAAACCATGCCAGTATCTCTGCCAAGAAATCCCCAAGTGGGGCCATGAAGAGTCAGACATGACTGAAATGGCTGAATAACAAAAGTAATATGCTACTAAGTAACTGACTATTGTGTGGATATTTCAAATACAACACTGAACTTACTATATTCTCCTCTGCGATAGGTAGGACTGTTTGTCCGAAATATGTTCCCTAACATACACATTACTCTGTTTTTTATTCTTTTCTTTCTTTTCTTTTTTCACTTGAGAGGTGACAAAGCTATACCAGGAATTTGATTGGCCCAGGGTATTAAGGCTCAAGAGTGCCTTCCTAGACCTTAATGCAACTTCATGGTAGCTTTGGCAATATTGACTGGTTTCTTAAAGGCATAAAATAGTCCATTCCAAGTGAAGTCAGGATCCTTAAATCTGCATTACCTCACAAGGCTGCAAATCACTCTACTCTGTTCTCCTGACCAGATGGTCAGACTCATTTCCATGTGGAAACCGAGCAGGCTGACTCTGCAAGCTAAGCGATTGCTGTTGTTCAGTTATTTCAGTTGTGTTGGACCCTAGTTTCCCTGTTTTGGGTTTCTTCAATGCAGTGTACTTATTAATAGTCTTTCTATGTTGTGACTAAATAAATCTCCTTCAGTAAATGATTAAGTGATCCATAAGGGTCTCTTTTCATTCTGATACTGATCCTAAACAAGGGGTGGGGAACCTGTAGCCCTCCAAGTCCTCAAGTGCAGCCCTTTGACTGAATCACTCGAGGGGATTTGTTCTGTGAAATTTGGATTTAGTCAAGGGGCCGCACTTGAGGACCTAGAGGGTCACAGGTGGTGTTGAGGCTGTAAGTTCCCCACCTCTGACCTAAATTAACAGGGTATCCACCTGAGTCAGATCTACCCATTATAGTCTCCTGACTGAATCTTTTCTTAAATTCATTATTTCTATCGATGGTTATTCCATTTATGTGGTGTCAAAATTTCCAAGTTACCTTTGACTTTTTTGTTTTCTCATATCAGATAATAGTCCTAAGGATCCTAATTTCATGAGATCATTTGTGTGATACTCTTGCTGTTACCATCTTACATCAGCCCCTCATTACTTCTCAGTGTTTTAGAATAGTCACCTAACTGGTTTTCCTGATTCCAGTTTCTCCCTTCAGTAACTCACATTGACATTAATGTTATGTTTCTCATGTACAAGGCTGATGACTTCACTCCCCTGCTCAAAAACCTTTAGTGGCTCCCTATTCCTGACCAAATAATATCTAAATTCCGTTCTCTGACTTTCAGGATTCTAGCTTCTTTATGGCCTTGCTCCAAATTAGAAATTTGTCAGATGAAAGATCTACAAGTAAGGCCCAAAGGAAGAAGAAATGCACAGTGGTGGTTGGTGACTTCCTGCTGAAGGGCAATTGAAAAAGCCAGCTGTTAACCTGCTAACAATAGTAGAGGGGTAATGGCTTCCTGAGGCATGTATCCAAGACTTGTAAAACCAGACAAATGCTGTCCATTTCTAGTGCTTCATGTGGGCACAAATGATAATGCCAGAAAGATCTTGGAGAGACTTGCTGTAGACAATAAATTCCTTATGGAAACTTCAGGGGTGTAGGCTTTATTAGTACTTTCCTTCATTCACTGCTGTGAATTGAAAGCAAGGCCTTCAGAAGAGCTGGTAGATTTGGGAAATGAACAGATGGTTAAGGATATGGTGTCTCAGAATGGGGTTTGGATTTCTGGACCAGAGTTTAAAGTATAGTCATGATATTCTCCTGACCAGAGATGGAGTGCAGGTAACAATGTCTGTTAAAATGTATTTTCCTGATGCCATTATATATACACCATGCTAGATTCTGGAGAGGAATATAGGAGCTACAGTGTAGGAAGAAGTCTAGTAATAGAAATTCACAGGTGATAAAATTCAAGAGAAGGGCAACAATAAAACAGCAAGTCACACAAAACATGATTTGTAAGCAAAATGAGCTGCTACTACTACTGTGAAGAGCCAGATTTGGTATAGTAGTTACCACTGACATTTGATGGACTGGGTTCCATCATTAGAATTTGACACTAGAAGTACATACTGTATTTAAAAGGAGCAAAACAATGACAGTACTAACAAAAATGACAATAGCTAACCTTGATATAGCACCTAATGTGTACTAGGCACTGTGGCAAGCACTTTACAAATGTTATCTAAATCTATCCTCACAACAAGCTTGGGACATAGGTGCTGTTATTATCTATATTTTATAATCGAGGAAACTGAAGTAAACAGAGGTTAAATGACTTGCCCAAGGTCATACATCTGGTAAGTGTGTGAGGCCAGATTTGAACAGACAGAAGCTAAGTAACTACGAAATTTCAGTTTGAATAATCCAGGATGACTCTGAAAGCATAAATGAAAGGAAAAATTGGAATATAATATCCTGAAAAATAAAGGAAAATGGGTTATGTCAAAAAAACCCATATTCCTCTAAGCTGAATATGATTCTATAAGGAAAAATGGACTTTTACATGAATTTACTATAAAAAAAACATTCCTATGACTAACAATGCAGTCTCATTTAGCTTTCTTGGGAGCCATGCAACATTTGATTCATATTAAGACAAAAGTTCATTAAAATCCCTATAACTTTGTTCAGACAAATTGTGGTGCATCCATAACTCCACTACCTTATACCTATGAAATACATATTTTTGAATCCACTTGTAAAACTTGTATGCAGACCCATAAAATCCCCCTTCACTTCCTGGAGTCAACATGGGTCACATGGGTCAAAAGCACTTGAAGAAGGTAGTTCAGTTCATCCTCAATACCTGTCTAGGCAATGAGTTCCACACCAATAAGTGTGAGAAAATTAACATTATCCTTAGCAAGAAGTTCAACAAAAAAAGATATGTTACTCATCTGATGAAATGGATGCAGAGTCTCTGTGTGTCCATGAAATTGTAAGCTCTCTGCTTTGGATCAGGAGATTATTGAAATGGACCCCGGTACCAAAGAAATGTTGATACTCCAAGACTTTGGCAATTTGTCCAGCTTGCAAGATACCTAGCCCATGACTGGGATAAATGTTTGAAACACTAAGTGGAACTGTTTAATGTTTGTATTTGCCCTTTTCCAATAAACTGGGGAATCCCTTTGCCCCTTAAAAATTGAATACCATTAGATTTGGCCCAACGTTCTATACTGTAAAGGTATTTGTTTTCTTTTAATTTTACTGTATCATGTATGTGAAATATCTTTCTTAGGTTTATGCCATCTGAAATATGATAAGTATGACATCTTTTACTTTTCCAGGTCATTGATACAAATGTGAAATAGAATAGGGCCAAACATATATCCCTGGAGCATTTCACTAGAAACTTCCTTACCAATGGAGATTGAAAAATTAATGACTACTCTTTGGGTCTGGCCATTCCATTAGTTCTATATGATATATCATCTAGTCCATATATCCTTGTGTTTTTCAAAACAATAAAATGAAAATATTTCATCAGATTCTTTGCTGAATTTAATTTGATCTATGAATAGCTATCCTGAGAGAGAAAAAGAAAATAAGCTTGATCTGGCATGGTTATTTTTGTTTATTTCTTTATAAATCCTTTACTGGGACTTTAAAAAAAGAAAATGTCACTTCTCAATGACTCCACCTCTTAAAAGACTCCTCCCTTGTAACAAAGAGGTACAGTTAAGTAAATCCAAACACATTCACTCTAACATGGCCTAACATGCCTAATGGCATATGACCTACTTTGTAGTTATATTTCACAACTTCTCTGACTAGAAGGCATGCTTAATTTCTGAAATCAAGATTGATTCCTCCTTTGATGAGAGTTCTGATGTCTTCCTTTTTTCGCCATATCTCATAAAAAATTTATTCATATTACTTGAAAGTATTACCCGGGGTGGGGGACAGAGTCAAAATGGTAGAGTAGAAGGATGAACCTACTCTAGCTTTCCCATCATAACCCATAAAATACCTATTAAAATTACTCTAAACAAATTCTAGAGCAGCAGAAGCCATAAAACAACAGAATGAAACAGATTTCCAGGCCAAGCCAAGACAGCCTGGAAGGACAACAGGAAAGGTCTATAGCACCAGGCTCAGAGCAGAGTGCAGTCCAGCCTGGGTTGCTTGGCACAAACAGAACTGGAGCAGATGTCAGGGCATGGAATCATGGGTAGCAGCTGCATTTCCCAGATTGCTCAACCCAAAAATGCCAAAAACAGCTTCAAAGATTGGTAAGAAAGCACTTCCACCTGGGTGAGAGGGGAGCATGTTCTGTCCCTAGCCCCGGTCTCAGGGTGGCAGCAGCCACTGCAGCAGTAGAATCCACTTTTGCAGTCCTTGGCATAAACACCTTGGGGAACTGGGCAGCTGATTTGGGTCTCAGTGCTGAGTGGCAGTCCTGGGGTGAGGAGGAGTGCTGGCATGGAGCTGTTGGAGGATCTGGAGAGGGAATCTTACTTGTAGATCCTGGTCAGAAAAGAGGGCTTTTGCTTGCTCTCAGACTAGAGTGCAGGCCAGGAGAGGAGTAAACTACTCTCTCTTGATTGTACCACCTTGGAAGAAATGAGAACTTGCAGGTCCCTAGAATATACCCTCCACTTGACAAATGACTCAAAAGTCAAGTAACTGGCTGGGAAAATGCCCCAAAAAGGGGGAAAAATTATGCTATAGAAGGTCACTTTCTTGGTGAAAAGGTGTTTTCTTTCATATTTTCAGATGAGGAAGAATAAAGCATACCATCAGAGAATGACATAAAAGTCAAAGTTTTTATATCCAAAAAAATATATGGAATGGTCTCATGCCATGGAAGACCTCAAAAAGGATTTTGAAAATTAAGTGAGAGAAGTAGAGGAAAAATTGGGAAGAGAAATGAGAGTGATACAAGAAAATCATGATAAGCAAGTCAACAGTTTGCTAAAGGAGACCCAAAAAAATGCTGAAGAAAATAACACCTTTAAAAATAGACTAACTCAAATGGAAAAAGAGAGCCTAAATGCCAATTAGGACAAGAATGTTTTTAAAAGCAGAATTAGCCAAATGGAAAAGGAAGTTCAAAAGCTCATTGAAGAAAATAGTTCTTTAAAAATTAGAATGGAGTAGATGGAAGCTAGTGACTTTATGAGAAACCAAGAAATTATAAAACAAAACTAAAAGAATGAAAAAAATAGAAGACAACATGAAATGTCTCATTGGAAAAGCAACTGAGCTGGAAAATAGATTCAGGAGAGATAATTCAAAAATTATTGGTCTACCTGAAAACCACGATCAAAAAAAAGAGCTTAGATATCATCTTCCAAGAAATTATCAAGGAAAACTACCTGATATTCTAGAACCAGAGGGTAAAATAGAAATGTATAGAATTCACTGATCACCTCCTAAAAGAGATCTCCAAAGGAAAACTCCTAGAAATAGTGCAGTCAAATTCCAGAGTTCTCAGGTCAAGGAGAAAATATTATATGTAGCCAGAAAGAAACAATTCAAGTACTGTGGAAATACAATCAGAATAACACAAGATTTAGCAGCTTCTATACTAAGGGATTGGAGGGCTTGAAATATAATATTCCAGAAGTCAAAGAAGCTAGGATTAAAACCAAGAATCACCTACCCAGCAAAACTGAGTATAATACTTCAGGGGAAAAAATTGAATTTCAATGAGATAGAGGACTTCCAAGCATTCTTGTTGAAAAAAACAGAGCTGAATAGAAAAATTTGATTTTCAAATACAAGAATCTAGAGAAATATGAAAAGGTAAACAAGAAAGAGAAGCTTTAAGGAACTCATTAAAGTTGAGCTGTTTATATTCCCATATGGAAAGATGTTATTTGTAACTCATGAGACCATTCTCAATATTAGGGTAGTTAGAGGGAATATCTATATATACATATGTATATGTATATATACATGTATATATATGTAGGTGTGTATTGGTATGTATGTGTATATTATATGTGTGTAGGTATGTATAAGTACATGGGTATAGGGGTGTATATATATGTGTATATGAATGTATGTGTATATATATGTATATATATATGTATATGTGTATATACACACACACACACACACACACACACACACATATATATACATATAGACAGATGGCATTGGGTGAGCCGAATATGAAGGGAAAATACCTAAAAAATAAAATGTAGCAAATTATCTCTCATAAAAGAGAGAAGAAAGAGCTTTTACAATGGAGGGGAAGAGGGGGAAGATGAAAGGAAATAATTGAGCCTTACTCTCATGGGATTTGGTCTAAGAAGGGAAAAACCCACACTCCATTAGATATAGAAATCTATTTTGCCCTGCAGGAAAGCAAGGGGGAAGGGAATAGGAGAGGGAAGATAATAGAAGGGACAGCAAATTGGGGAAAGGGATAATCAGAAGCAAACACTATTGTGGGAAGACAGGTCAAGGGAGAGAATGGAATAAATGGAGGGCAGGATAGGACAGAGAGAAATGTGGCTAGTCTTTTATAACATAACTATTATGGAAGTGCTTTGCATTGTAACACATGTATGACCTATATTGAATTGTTTATTTTCTCGGTGAGGGTGGGTTGGGAGGAAGGGAGAGAATATGGAACTCATAGTTTAAGAATGGATGTTAAAAATTGTTTTAGAATGCAACTGGAAATTAAGCTATACAGACAATGGAGTATAGAAATCTATTTGGCCTACAGGAAAATAAAAGGGAAGGGGAATGGAAGAAGGGTGGGTAATAGAAGGAAGGACAGACTGGGAGAAGTTTTGGATGGGGTGCATGCTGTCCTGAGTTGGGGGGTGGGGAGAGATGGAGAGAATTTTGAAATCAAATTCTTATGGAAGTGAATGTTGACAACTGAAAAATTGTATATTGTGTACAATAATTTTTTTTACAATTTTTTAATATAGTATATTAAAAAAAGAAAGTTTTACCTCAACTGTGCAATTCCAGTGTATAGACAAAAATAATGGAGTCCTGAAAATGTGCTACTTGCCTTAGGTAACAAAGCTAGTTAATGATAGGGCTAGAAGTAGAGTACAGGTCTTCTTGCTCCTATTCAAATTATTTTTTCCATTATGATTTTACTTTTGGAGGCAGAAGATCATAGGTTTAGTTGGAATCACAATTTACAGAGAAGTAGAATGAAGTAATAGAAAGCACATTGATTGCAGTCAGGACATGTGTTCAAATTCTGCCTCTGATGATTAGTACCTGTGTGGCCTTAGGCAAGTTATTTTTTATCATCTGAAAAGAACAGGAAATTTCAGTAGGCAGTCTTTAAGGTACTTTTCAGCTATAGATCTATGATTCTACCATCATATATTAACTAATCCGTTAAAATTGTGAACACAAAAGGAACATCTAATTAGAACAGGCTCTTTCTAATACGTTTGTATCAAAGATGCTTGCAGAATTAACTGAATGCAGGCTATGAATATAGATCATGGAACACAGACATATATATATATATATATATATATATATATATATCTGTGAAAGGGACTGAGCAATAACTAACCAATCAAATGAACCACAACATCTGATGTTTTTCATTGTTTTTTTTTTCATTTAGATTAGGGTGACACTTCTAGAAAATAGTCTCCTGGTCTTTTTATTCTTAAATGTCTTCACAGGTTTCTGTGAATTCTTCATATTTGGCATATATGGAGCACTAGCCACATGATCATTGGTTTAGAGCTGGAACGTATATTAGAGGACATCTAAACCAACCCTCTGATTTTACAAATGAAGAGACTTAGGACAAAGCAGTTGAAATGACTTTCCAAGGATCATACAGGTTACACAGTGGTAGACCTGGAATTTGAACATAGGATCATTGACTCTAAATCAAGCTTTGTTTCCACTGTTCCTTCATTACATGACATTTGCATAACAAAATTTATTCAGCTATTCTTTAGTTGATGAGTAACTATTTTATTCCCCTTTTATTCCTAAAGCAGAAAAGTATTACTACAAATATTCTTGATCACATTAGACCTTTCCCTTTTTCTTTGGCCTCTGTGATTATATATAAAGTGATCTTATTTCCTGGTCAAAGATTAGGCATATTTTAGTGACTTTTCTATCATGGTGCCAAATATATTTCCTGACTGGTTTTAGATCATTTCACAACTTCCTCAATAATGTGTTAGCTTGCCATCTGTTCATGAAATCATACCATTCTTGTCATAACCTGTGACAGAGTTAGCTCTTGAACAGATCTGTGCTCAAATCTTACCTTTGCCATCTGTGTGACCTTGAGTAAGCCACTTAACATCCTTGAACTTCTGTTTCTTCATCGGTCGTATGAGGAAGTTGGGCTAAGTAGTTTTTAGAGTCCTTTCTACATCCATGAACCTTTTAAAGATTAATTAATTAATTAAGCATTTTTTTTAGCAATGTGGGCTAGAATTCTACCAAGTAATGAATCAAGTTCATGTTCACTAATTTACAAACATATGTTTGTATACATTGGCTACATATAAAAATATCATAAAAATAGTTTACTATTTATTTCAAAAGCACTTAAATATTAAAATTCATATAGAGTTAAAATAAGGTCATAGAGAAAAAATTCATTCCTGAGGTTGAAAGTGGCAGTCATGATGCCAGTCAAGGTCACAATAAAAATAAATAATCTAGATGAACTGGAAAATTTGACAGATGCTTGAAGGTAACAAAGTAATATTAAGTATACATTTACCAAATGGCATAGCATCTGAATTATTAAAAGAAATGCAAGAAAATTTACATAGTAAGAATATAATTGTTAGTAACCTCAATTTCAACTTAGATAAATCTTACAGAATCAAGAAAAAATAAGGATATAAATTGTACATAAATTAGATATGCTAATGTTTTGGTGATTGTTGAATGAAAATCTTAAGTTGCATATTTTTTTCACAGTGAATAACTCCTTCCCAAAATTTGACATATATAATGGCATAATGTGAAAATAGATGTAGAAAGACAGAAATATTAAACACATACTTTTGTTTTATAATGTAATAATATTAAAGTCAATAATGAAAATGTCATTACTTATAGAGCTAAATCAAAACTAAATGGTATTATTAAAATTAATATCAATGAATAAGTTACACAGGCAACAACAATTATATTAAAGAATATTAAACCAATGAGGCAACATGCTAAAGTTCATGTGATATGACAAGGTTATTCTTAAAAGAAAATGTCTATTCAAACATATAATAACAAAAGAGAAAACCACTGTTTTGAATATGTATCTAAAATATCAAGAAAATTATCAAATACCAAAACAAGTATAAAAGGAGTAATTTTGAAAATCAAAGAAAAACAAGAAAATTAAAAGCAAAACAGACTTGAATTGATAAATAAAACTTGAGCTATTTTCTGAGTAGAAGAATAACATAGACAAATCATTAGTAAATCTGATTGAAAGAGAAAGTGGGGAAAGTGGGAAAAGACAGAGAATGATTTAGGCATGTCAAATCACCAGAACATAATGGAAAAAGAAATGAGAATTTACAATTAATAGAGAGGAAAAAAAACTTTACAAACTACTATACAAAACTATATGCCAACAAAACCAAAAGCTTTAATTAAATGGTTAGACATTTACAAACATGTAAAATACTCATATTAAGGAACAAAAATGCAAATAATCTCTGATTTCATCAGTGTGAATCATCAGTTTCATCAGCATAAACTCCTCAGATGTGTACTTCCATGGATGTAGATTCTAATTCATTGTTAATTTCATAGATAAGTCCTGTTGAGCTGCTTGTGGATTGTAGAATCAAAGATATTTGTTCAGAGTGACTCATCTAGGGTCAGAATAGGGCAGCAAACAGCTATTTCTGATTTTAGTCCCAACACTTTATCCATACTGAGTTGCTTCTATCAAGATTAACAATATG
Organism: Potorous gilbertii; assembly: GCA_028658325.1. Classification (NCBI taxonomy): domain Eukaryota; kingdom Metazoa; phylum Chordata; class Mammalia; order Diprotodontia; family Potoroidae; genus Potorous; species Potorous gilbertii. Next base: position 123,348 of record JAQQSK010004237.1, read on the forward strand.
GGAATTAGAAAATCTGAATAACTAGAAACCAGAAAGACAAATAAAACAAGTCATGAATGAATTTTCAAAAGAAACTCCTAATCGAGATGGATATATAAGAGGATTCCAGCAAATGTGGAAAAAATAAATTCTCTTATCCTAAGTAAAAACAAAACAAAACAAAAACAACAGCATGGTGATACATTATCAGACTCCTTTCTATAAGGTAAATATAGCATTTGATATCAAAATGCAGAAGAATCAAATATAGGCTGGTATTAATCGATTAATAAGAATTTATTAAGTACTTACGATTCGTCATAGTGCAGGCAATCACTGCAGAGAATTAAAAACAATAATATGACTGACTAAAAGTCAATCTTTGAAATTAGTTTCAAAGGGCTGAGCCAGGGACTGTGGAGAGAAGGAGATTTCAACAGGGAGCCTTGGCAGAGGGATTGTGGTGCCAAGACTAGAGGCTTTGGTTGGTGATGGCTTGGCTGCCCATAAATGTAGTTTGGGCAACTTGAGGAAAGAGCTCATAGATAAATAGCCATGATAGTTCTCTAGAACTCAGGTTCTGGGACAAAATAATTGATCTTCCTCCCCAGAGGAGATTTATCTTGAATTACCTAACCTTGGTCAAAGGTTTCATTTGGATATAAGCAGGTGATAGCTGGTTTCTATAATGTAGTGATTATTGCACGAAAGGATATTTGAAACAAGAGGGACTAGAAGACATCAGAGAAAACTTTCCCTTTCAGGTGAAGTGTGAGCTCACGATGGACTGCATTCCAGGAGGTACACTCCTCTGTCTTCCAGCAGCCACTCAGGAGTCTGATCTCTCTAGCATAAAATGTCCTCTATCTCTGAAATAATCCAAGAGGACTTTGAATGTCTCCTTTGTCTTCATGGCTTCCCATCTTCTATTACTTATCTGTTCATGTACTATTCTACCCAGCATAATATAAATAAGCTTCCTGAGGGCCTAGACTGAGTAATTTTCAAATGTCCAGCACTGTAGAGCCTTATACATTACTCCTTGAAACTCCTGTCTGGTATAATCTGTATCTCTGTCAACAGTGGTGTTACATATACCTACATTTAAAAATGCATTTGATTGATGTATGATGGCACAGTGATTACAAGAATGAAATAAAAGACTTTTAATTATTTCAGTTCAGTCACTCCAGATGTCCACTTGACACTTTGGGGTTTAATATTTAAAACAGAGAAATAGTGAACTATGAGGTGATTTTCTTATAAGTGTACTTCTTAGTTTATATTTGAAAGATTTCACTGAATTTATATTGAAAAATGATATTTGTTAATATTTTACTATTAATTGTTTCAAAACTAAAGACTGAAAAAGTCAGAAGTTTTTTTTTTTTTTACCAAATGTAATAGAAGCGTATGTTGAATTTTCTGATGAGATATTTTAATAGAACTGATTTGACTATGGAGACATTTGGAAGCCTCTAGAATTGATTCTAAAAATGTGGACATTATCACAGTTTCTGGAATTTATTATGGAATAGACTTTTTATAAATCTCTTCTAAATTTATTTCTAGTTTAATTTTAGTTTAAGACTTTTCCTATTTGATTATATGTTATTTTATGTGAAAGAAACTTTTTAAAATTAAAACCAATAGAAAGTGTTCTTCAATCAACTAAAAATAGATCGAAAAAATCTGATTTTACCTACTAGGCATATTGAACATAACTATGCTATTGATTTTGATAAAGTCATTGACAAATTGGCAGAAGTTAAGACTTAAAAATAGAAAATATAATATTATTATTTATTATTCTAACAGATCAATGTGTATGTACAAGTGGCCCTCCCTTAAAAATAGACTAATAAAATAAAAATATTAATTCATTGGTGATTGTCCCAGTTTCTGTGTTATAACATTTATTTTGTTTTTATTTCATTTATGGGAATGTTTATATGAAGTTCAATAAAATTTTCATTGCATGTTTGTCTTTTATGGTCATTATTATTAGCATGACATGTTTCATGTCATGATTATTTCTGAAAATTATGTTACGTGGGCGAGAGGGTGTTAAAAATGAGCCATTCCAAGTTAGAACGAAAGATAATGAGTTTCTTGGACATGTTGGGCCTGAGAGGTCTCTCGGAGACCCAGTTTGAAATGTGTCATAAACAGTTGATGATAGAAGACTAGAACTAGCAAATATTGATACAAATGATTGTATAATACACGAGGAAAAAGATTATGGCCATAAATTCTAAAAGGTTTCCTGAATTATATTTTCAAGTAGAAGTTTGGTTTCTAGAAAATGAAAACAATGAACATAATCATATAAAAACAAAAACCACAAAATATATCAATAATATGTGAATAAATTCTGAAAATCTTTAACAAAATATAAGGTTTTGCACTAAAAGCCCTAAAAAGCATCAGCATAAAAGGTCACTTCTTTTAATATCATAATCTAATTAATAAGAACAACTATTATTGGGAGAGACAGTTGATTGTAATTGACAGAGTGCTGGACTTGGAATGAGAAAGACTTGGATCCTATGTCAGATACTTACTAGCCTTGTGAATTAAGTCATTTAATCTCTCTGATCCTTATTTTCTTTCTCTGTAAATGTGAATAATAGCATCACAATTTAGGGTTGATGGAAGGATAGCATAAGATCAAGAAATAAGGCATATAAGGGGCTTTGCAGACCTTGAAATACTTTATTGATACAGAAATTTATGAAGATATATACATATATAATTGTATACATTATACCTATATAGATTCGTTATACACCCAAATATTTCTGTGTGTATATAAACACACATACACATATACATCAACATGGATCTCTCTTTCCCTCTCTAATTTGCAATAAAAAACTACTCAAAGCTTTTCCAGTAAGTATATAAGGGCAAAGCACACGACATCATCATTTACTTAGAAAACACTAGGGAATAAGCAAATAAACTAATTGAGATGATTATTGGTTTCAATAAAAGAGTAGGAGAGAAAATAAATCTGGATAAAGTTTTAGCATTTATTTGTCACAATAAAGCCAAAACAAACCAAAAATAAATAATAAAATACCCAAAGGAGTAATTGATAGGAAGAGTCTTTTTAATAAAAATAAACTACAAAATGTAAGATACGTTTAAGAGTTAATTTACCAAACATACTTGTGTCATATGCCTGCAGCTATAAAACACTCTTTATAGAAATACTTTTAATATTTTTATTTCATTAAATATTTCCCAATTACATATATTTTCTAACATTCATTTAAAAAATTTTTAATTTCTCAATTCTTTCCATCCCTTCTCCACCCACTGAGAATGCAAGCAATATATTTATTATACTTGTAAAGTAATGCAAAACACACTTTCATATTAGCCATGTGGCAAAAGAAAACACAAACACACAAGAACACACACACAAAAGAGAAAAAAATTAAAAAAAGTATTCCTCAGTCTGTATTCACAGTTCATCCGTTCTCTCTGAAGCTAGATAGCATTTATTTTTTATCATAGAGCCTTTGGAATTGTCTTGGATCATTATCTTGAACAGAGCAGCTAAGTGTTTTATAGTTACTATGTAGAATGGTCTTCTGGTTCTGCTCACTTCATTTCACATCAGTTCATATACATTTTCTGAAGTTTCTCTGAAACCACCTTGCTTGACATTTCTTATAGCACACTAGTATTCCATCACAATCATATACTAGAACTTTTTCAACCATTCCCCATTTGATGGGCACCTCTTCAATTTCCAATTCATTACCACCATAAAGAGCTGCTATGAATATCTTTGTACAAATAAGACTTTCCCCCTTTTCTTTAATCTCTTTGTCATATAGATCTGACAGGTACATTTTCCCATGGTCCCCTGCTTTATTCATGATATCACCCTTTATGTCCAAATCATTCATCCATTTTAACCTTATCTTTGCATACAATACAATCTATTGATCTTTCCTAAGTTTCTTTGAAACTGCTTTCCAGTTTTCCCAACAAATTTTGTCAAATGGTGACAAAAGTCTGGATATTTGAGTTTGTCAAATACTAGATTATTATAGTCATTTATTGCTGTATATTGTGTACTTAAACTATTCCACTGATTCACCACTCCATATCTTAGTGGTACCAGATTATTTTCATGATTACCTTTTGGTAATATAATTTGAAGTCTGGTGCTGATAGACTGCCCTCCTTCACATAATAGATTAGGTTCCAGTTCCTTATTTTGCCCTTTTGTGTGTTTCTCTGTTTCAAGTATGTTTCTTAAATAACATATTGTTAGATTCTTGTTTCTAATTCATTATTCTATCTAATTTTGTTTTATATGTAAGTTCATCCCATTCACAGTAATAATTACTGTGTATTCTCCTCTATCCTACTCTCTCTCTCTCTCTCTCTCTCTCTCTCTCTCTCTCTCTCTCTCTCTCTCTCTCTCCCCCTCTCTCTCTCCATCTTATTTCTCCTCTAAAGTCTATTTTGCTTCTGAGCACTGCCTTCTTTTATGTGCCCTCTCTTGTTATTCCCCCTTTTCTCATTTTCTTCCCCTTATGCTTCCCTGTTGGGTAGAATCAATTTCTGTACTTAATTGAGTGTGTATTTCCCCCTCTGTGAATCAATTTAGATGACACGAGGTTCAATTGTTGTCTATCCATCCCAACAACCACCTCCCCCAACTGTCAAAGTTCTTCCTTACATGCCTCTTTTATGTGAGATACTTTCTTCCATTCTCCATCTGCCTTCCTCCTTCTCCGAGTAGATCCATTTTTCTTGCCTGTACATTTTTTTTCATTATCCCAACATAACAGACTTATTCCAACAGTCTCTGTCTATGTATATAATCTTTCTAACTGCCCTAACAATGATAAAATTCTTAGGAGGTTAAAGTATATAGAAAAGTAAACAGTTTAATATTGTTGAATCCCTTATGATTTCTCTTTCATGTTTACCTTTTTATACTTCTCTTGCATCTTGTGTTTGAATATCAGATTTTCTATTCAGTTCTGATCTTTTCATCAGGAATACTTGAAAGTTCTCTATTTCATTATATATCCATTTTCTCTCTTGAAGGATTATACTGAATTTTGCTAGGTAGGTTATTTGTGGTTATAATCCTAACTCTTTTGCCTTCCAGTATGTCACATTTTAAACTTTCCATTCCTTTAACATGGCAACTACTAAATCTTGTGTGATCCTAACTCTGGCTCTGCAATACTTGAATATTTTCTTTCTGACTGCTTGAAATATTTTCTCTTTGACTTGGGAGCTCTGGAATTGTGGTAATTGCTGGATTTTTTCATTTCTATTTTACCCTCCAGTTCTAGAATATTAGTATGGTTTTCCTTGATAATTTCTTGAAATATAATGTCTGAGATCTTCCTTTGATTAAGGATATTAAGCAGTCCAGTAGTTCTTAAATGATCTCTTCTTGTTCTGTTTTACATGTCAGTTGTTTTTCTGGTGAGATAATTCAACTTTCTTATATTTTTTTTTACTCTTTTGACTTTGTTTGATTGCTTCTTAATGTCTCATGATGTCATTATCTTCCCTTTGCTCAATTCTGACTTTTAAGGAATGTTTTTCTCCAGTGAGCTTTTGTGCCTCTTCACATTTGCTTTCTAAGGAGTCATTCTCTTCAGTAAAGTTTTATATCTCTTTTTCCATGTGGCCAATTCTATTTTTTCTAGGAATTATTTTCATCTGTACTTGTTTTTTTTGCCTTTTCCAAGTTGTTCATTGCCTTTTTGTACTTTTTTTTGCATCACTCTCATTTCTTTACCTAATTTTCCTCTATTACTCTTATTTGATTTTGAAATTTATTTTTAGCACTACAGTTATTCTTATTCTCCCCCTTTGAGACTTTGCTTGTAGCTATTTTGACTTTGTTTCTTCCAAATTTGTGTCTTGATTTCCCTGTCACCATAGTGATCAATTTTTGTTCTTGTTTGCTCATTTCTCCCCGCTATTTCTTGATTTTAAAATTTATGTTAAAGTTGGGCTCTGCTCCTGGCATGGGGAGACTGTGTCCTCAAGGAGTGCTGTCCAAAACTTCAGGCTTCTTAACTGTTTTCAGCAACAGTTATGAGGGTTTGGAAGTTTTGGATATTTTCAATGTGGTATAATTTGGGGAAAGTTGTGGTTACTGTTGTACAGGTCTGTGCTCTGGTCCTTACACAGGAAAGGTCCCTGATTACTTGGGATTATAATTGATATTACTCCTTTGGGCTCCTGCTCACTTGGGCCCAGAAATAATATTATTCCTTGGGGTCCCTGATCCCTTGTGACTGAAAGTGCTTCTGTCTATCCTTGAACTGTCACTTAGAAATAGTTATAGATAATAAAGTTGTCAAATATCACCTAGTCCCGGTTCCAGTGCTTGCACAGAGTTGCTCCCCTCTAATATCTTTCTGATCATTTGCCAGGGTCTTTTACTATCTCTGTCTTAAGAGTTCCTGAATAGTTGCTGTTTTAGTCACCACCACCACCACCAAATGACGTTTCATCCATGTGGTCTCTGGTCTAGACCTGTGTCACAGATCTCTCCTTCTGACCTTCTAAGTTTTCTTGGGCTGAAAGAATGTCTTACCTTAACCTTTTTTTTGATTATTTGATTTGAGGTGTTATTTTAAAATTGCTTGGAGGGGAATATTAGGAGAGCTTGTCTGAGTGCTTCCTTCACTCCACCATCCAGAAATGAATACTTCCATGTCCCAAATGGATCTGTCATATTATTAATGTTGGCGTTCTCTCCAACAATGCTAATCCTAATATATCCATTCTTGTGGACCAGAAAAAAATTAAAAGTAGAAGAAAATTTTTTTTAAAAACTGAAAAGGAGGTTAGCAGAAGTGTTTGAGCAAGCAAGACTTACAAGCAAATGAATACGAAAGTGAGATTTTCAATTAACCCAAGGACATAAACTGCTAAAGCAAGGATTTCTATTTGACAAGGACTGCTGAAGAAACTGGAAAGTATTTTGTTGGAAAATAAGCATACATCATCGTCTCAAACCACATATTGTCCTCAGCTCTAAATGGATAGGTAACATAAATATAAAGGTCATGTCATATACAAAATTAGAAGAGAATGGAAGGAGATAACTTTCACAACTATAATTAGGGGAGAATTAATACCAAGCAAGAGATGGAGGAGAGAGTAATCATGAAAAAGAAAGCAATTGATTTTCATTATACAAATAAAGATCTTTTGCATGAAAAAAATCACTCCTAGATAGAATTAGAAAAGTAGGAAAATTGTTTTTGCAGTAAATAACTTTGAAAAAAATGAATATCAAGATATAGAGTAAATTTATATAAATATATAACATAGAAATTTCCAAACACATAAATACTCTAAAGATATGAAGTTTTCTGTTTTAAAAATATTTATTGGCATCTTTAGTTTTTATGCCACTTTCATTTTCTAAATAGTTTACATTATGAACAATAATTTATATGTTGTTATTATATACATTTATATATAATATGTAATTATATACAATAAATAATAATGTTCTAACATTCCTCCCCACACATTTCTTGTGATAAAAGACAAAATAAAAGTCAGTTCAATCAAACTATCAAATCAACCAAGGGTAAGTTTATAAAATATTATATGCCCCAAATCTTCAATTTCTATAAAGATGGGAATGAGATTAATTTTTCTTTTCTTCCAAGGCCAAGACTAGTGAGGACAGTTCTACAACTTTCACTTTTGAGATGTTTAAAAAATATATAATCAACATTTATATAAAAACATGCTCCATAATCACTAATAATCAGAAATCCAAATTAAAACAATCTTGAGTTTTTACACTATGCCTGTTAAATTGACAGACATGAGTGTTGGAGAGGCCGTGGGGAAACATCTACCCTAATATACTTTTGATTGCACTGTACATTGGGGCAACAGTTCTGGAAAACACTTTTGAGTTATGTAAGAAGTTATTAAATTGTTCATATCTTTCAATGCTGGGCATGTACCTCAAGGAAGTCAAAGACAAAAAGAAAGGTCCCATATAGATCAAAATATTCATAACAGACTCATGGTAGAAAAGGATGAACAAGAACAAAACATAAAAAACCAAAAAAACAAGTGGGTATCCAATAGGGGAATGAACAAACTGTGACGTATGAACGCAATGGAATTTTATTGTGCCATAAGAAATGAAGAAAATGAAAAAAATAAGGAAAAACATGAATTGATGGGGAAGGAGAAGGGAAATAAATAAGTATTTATATGGTGCCTATTATGTTCCAGGCGCTGTTCTGAGCACTTTACAAATTCTGATCCTTGCAGCAACTTGGCAGTATCAGTGCTATTCCTATTCCCATTTTACCATTGAGGAAACTGAAGCAATTAGAGGTTGTGCCTTTCTCAGGTTTTCTTGACTCCAGACCCAGGGCTTTAACTACTCTTCAACTTAGCTGCCTTTGATAGATTTCAAAGAAAGAAAAAAATATGCACCATGACTATAATAGTATTAATGAGAATAATTGTAACTGACCTCATATTAAATGATAGAAAGCAAATCCAGGAGAACGATGTATGTTCTATAATAATTGCATAAATTAAAATAATTATATGGGCTGTGACCTCAGATTAAGGGACACAGTGAGGTTTAATGCAAAGCATTCTGAACATGGGGAGTTGAACTTCAAATCATGGGAGCCAAACTCATGTGCCCAACTCTGCCAGTTACTAAATATGGTGCCTGAGACAGATTACTTCCCTTCTCTGGGCCTCAGTTTCCTCATCCATCTGCCAAATAAGGTGGTTGAATTGATGACTTCCAAAGCCTCTTGCAATTTTATATCAACTGTTATTTATGAAATACTGTAAGTTTGGCTCTGAGGATAGAACACAAAACACTTTCCAGGTCTTAGTGGAGAGATGTATACCTGGGTACAAAATGTCACATATGCTGACATGAGAGATGTTATATGAAAGGCACCATTTCATCACACGTCGGTGGGGTTATGTGGCAAATGTTTAACAACTGGCTCTCCAAAAATTAGAACAGAAGTGTTATTCACCTTAACTTTGACTTAGTGTCCCTTTAGAAACTGGTTATGCCTTTGGTAATCTTGGTACAAAAGGATTAAAAAAGAAGAATTTAAGATAAAAATATCAATCTACAATTGTTCCTTTCACATAGTGACTTTCTCCATTGTGGTTTTGATATATCACTGGCAGCATAAGAAATTAAATGGGAATTTTCAGGGAGTTTTATGGAAACAGGAGATGACATGCAAAGGCTAGTAGATGACACAGAAGTTTAAAAACTCAGAAATGCATACAATGTATGTATAGTATAGTATGATATCAACATATTTTATCTTTCAGTACCATAATAATTCAGATATCTTCTCAGGTATGAAGGGAGGGCCAAAAAATTTTACATGGATTTTCCAGATCACAAGGGAATCATCCACCTAACCCCTGGATGTGTAAGGGATAACTGTAATATTATTTTAATATTTTCTTCAAAGGGGAAACATGGTGGGACTTAGCATGCTTCCATAATAGACAGCACATTTGTCTTACTTCACCTCCATGAAAATGTATTTCCAGACAAAGCAAAAGTTGTGTGTGAACATTCATTTAGAAGCCAGTTGAAGGATAAGCAGGGAAAAAATGTTTGAGTTCAATGATAGATCATGGGGAATACCCAGTAGGGCAGAAAGGGCTGATAGCAGAGTCCAAATCAGCTCTTTGGGGAGATAATCAGGTCAATGGGTAAAGCACCAGAGTCTGAAATGTAGTTTGTTCAGTAGAGAAAACACCTAGAGCCTCTAGGTGTGGGACCAGGGGAAGGAAGCAAACAGTTATGGAGAACAGTGGTCGGCAAAGGAAACAGCCTTATCTGTTGAAATACTCTTTTCCTGTGCCATTTTTTATGCCAAGACAGTATTTGGTCATGTCCCATCCATTGGATTGATGCCACACATCTGTGAGCTTTATGCTGCTAAGACAAATTCACATGTTTTTATGAAAGTTGAGCATAGCCTGCTTAATTAGCAAAAAATAAGTTAATGAGATAGTTAAATAAACAGATTATGTTCACAAACATAAAATGACCCTAATCAATTTGCTAAGGATCTTGCCAGTCTACAAACATTTCAGGGTACAATCTTTAGTCCTAATTTCATTTGTGTAAATACATTCACTTATATACAAACTTACTTGCTTTTCCTGTCATTAGTACTATAAATCACTGGATCTCATAGAATCCTTTAGGTTTAAGTGCTATAGGATGACAATTCCAAATTTATGTTCCCCAGTACACAAGTAATCATTCATAGGCTGTCAGTCTAGTATCTTTGCCAAAAAACCCCAGTGGGGTCACAAAGAGTCAGATATAACTGAGAAATGACAGAAAAAGAACACATCTTTAAGTTGCATTATAAAAAAAGTCTTCCAAGTTTTAGGGCCCATTGAGAGTATATGGGAAAAAAAATGTGATCTTTTAAAAATGAAATCATAACCTTACAAACTTGAATAAATTCCTCTAGAACTGAACCAAATTGAGCAGTGTTTGGGGGATTATAAATATGTCATCCAAGCATAGAAGGCAGTGTTACATACAAGACTAGCAGCCAAGCAAACTATCTCTAGTAGATCATAGTATGGTAGCTAGGTTTATCTACTACTTTTCTTACTTCAGCAATTAGATATTCCCTGTTTTAAGCCTTGAGTTCTGACCATACATTATCCCCCATGAGCTTGTTACTTGGTTTGCATTTTGAATCACCTTGTCATTTATATCTATTCAACATCTCCAACTGGATGTGTCATGGCTATTTTGAGCTCAACATTTTGGAGATGGAACTCATTTTGCCTAGTTGAACTTTACTGAACATTGGAACGCAGGCTATTTGAGACAACAGTTTGTTGACTCAAAACTACTTTGAATTGTTAGGGATAAAAAAAGAAATGCTAGTATCAGGACAAATTATAATATGAATGAGTTTTACTGAAATTATAGGGAAGAAGCTGAAATTTGGACTTAGACTTTTCTCTCCAAAGAGTCATTTTTATACAAAGAGTAAGTTTTCACAGAGATAGCTAGGTGACTTAATAGTTGGAGATCTGGCTTTGAATTCGGAACTGTCAGTCAAAAGATATTTATTAGGCACTTTCTATATGCCAGACATTTAGAAATGCATTGCTAAAAATTGCTAAGGATACAAAGAAAAACAAAAAAAAATTCTCTGTTCTCAAGAACATATTATATATCTGTATACATGCATTAATATGTGTATGTGTGCATATATTATATATGTATGTATACACATATATAATGTTTCCTTGGGGCAGGGATTTTATATGTGTATATATATATATGTATATATACATGTATATATGTGTGTACAGAGAGGAGGTGGGGGGAGAGAGAGAGAGAGAGAGAGAGAGAGAGAGAGAGAGAAAGAGACAGAGACAGAGACAGAGGAAGGTAATACGAAAGGAGAAGACATTAGCAACTGAGAGGACAAAGAAAAGCTTAGTGCAGAAGTGATATTTGAACTGAGTCTGAAAATATGTCAGGGAAAAGAAGAGATGAAGGTGTGGAGGCCAGAGAATTCTAAGCATGGGGGAAAGCCAGTGCAAAAGTGTTCTCTGTCCCAAGAACTTCAAGTAGGCTAATGTAAGTGGATTACAGATTTCATGGAGGGGATTAAAGTGTACAAAACCTGGAAAGGTATGACTGCGTCAAGTTAAAAAGAGTTTTAAATGCCAAACAGAAGAGACAATATTTACCCAGAAGGTGACAGAGAACCACTGGAGCTCACTGAAGATGAGGGGTGATATGGTCAGATCTAAGCTTTAGAAAATCACTATTTAGTGAATAGATTAGAAGGGGAAGAGACAATGTAGGGAGAGCACTTAGAAGGTCATTGCAATAGTCCAGGAAAGAGATAGTAAAGGACTTAGCTAGAATTTTGGCTATATGACTGGAGAGAAGTAGATTTACACTGTAAAATCCTGTGTAGGTAGAAATGACAAGATTACGTGATGCGTTAGATATGTGACTGAATGAGAGTGACATAGGAACACTGAATTTGTGAACATGGGTGACTAGGAGAGTGGTAGTGCCCTTAACAGAAATAAGGAAATTTAATGGGGAAGGATTTTTTGAGAAAGATAATGAATTTTGTTTTGTACATGGTAAATTTGAGATGCCTGTAAGATATCCAATTTGATATGACCAAGAGGCAAATGGAGATTTGTGGTTGTAAGTCAATAGAGAAATAAGCGTTGGAGATTATGCATGTGCACTAACATCTATACATCTATATCTAGATAAATCTCTATCTATACCTATATCCATCTCTCTATATAGATGAATCTCTCTCTCTCTCTCTTTCTCCCTCTCTCTCTCTCTCTCTCTCTCTCTCACACACACACACACACACACACACACCCACACACGAACACACATACACATACACACACACACACATCTCCAACCCTAATCTCTAATAAATAAGAGTTGGGGAATGATAGTGGTTTTCTGGAAATTAGAGAAGATCTAAAGAAAAATTCCAGGCAAAGATCTGGTCCTTGTGAAGACCAAACATCTTCAGGCTAGTTTCTCTGAAATGGCAAGCAGTGAGCTCTGGAGCTAGGATAGTGAGGGGAGTTGGGTATGTAAACCAGGGAAGATCGAGGGAACCTCTGCCAACAAGGAATGCCAGACTCAGCTGTGCTGCCGAAATGTGGGTAGGAGCGAGAATGAACCAACACATGCCCAGTAAGTGCAGAAGTGATAGGGTGGGGATACTACTGGCTATGGGCACTTATAGGAAGCTGTAACACTTGGTTTTATTTCCAGTCCAGAGGGGAGAATTGAAAAAAGATCCGAGGCCAATGGCACAGTCCCCCATACCCCAGGACTAGAGATGAGTACAAGAAATAAGCTGCTACAAATAGCAAAAAACAAATGATCAGGCAAAGGAGAAAGAATCCAACCACAGAAAGTTACTATGGGAATAGAGAAAATTGGGTTTTATCTTCAGAAGATACTGAAGCAAAGAAATACTCTCCTATTCAAAAGAATAACATCAAATGATCATCTTCCCAAAAAGAAAGCTTGGAAAAACTTTTAAAAAAGACTTTAAAAATCAAATGACAGAGATTGAGGAAAAACTGAAAAAAAGTTCAAGCAAAACAAGATTATTAAAAGAAAGTCAACCAATTAGAAAAGGAAATATAGAATCTTAAGGAAGAAAATGATTCCTTGAAAATCAGAATTGGGTAAGGGGAAGCCAGAGAAGTCATGAGACCAAGAAATAATAGAACAAATATAAAGAATGAAAAAAATAGCAGAGAATGTGAAACATCTCATAAGAAAAAAAACAATTCTGGAGAACAGATCAAGAAGTGAAAACATAAGAATAATCATACCACCTAAAAGTTATGATATAATAGTACAAGAAATAATTAAAGAAACTGTCCTGAAGCATTAAAACAAGAGAGGAAAGTGGAAATAGAAAAAAAAACTCCTGATCACCACCTGAAAGAGATCCTATGAGGAAAGCCTGCAGGAATATTATAGTTTAATTCTGAAACACCCAGTTCAAGGACAAAATATCATGAGCAACAAGAAAAAACAATTTAAATGTGGTGGTGCCACAATTAGAATCACACAAGGACTAGCAATGGTGACAATAAAAGATTGCAGGACTTAGAACACTATACATTGAAGAATAAAAGAACTAGAGCTCTGATAAAAAATAAGCTAAGCATAATGTTGAATGAAAAAAAATGAACATTTAATGAGTTGTCAGACTTTCAGGATTTTGTTTTAAAAAAAAAACCTGATCTTAATAGAAGATTTGACATATAACATCCAAGAGAAATACAAGGTACATATAAAAAAAACTAATTATAAGAGACTCAGTAAAGAGAGTTTACCTTTCATATGAGGAAATGTAAAACATATGTCTGAGATTGTTATTAGCAATTGGGAAGTTCATGAGAAAGACTGGAGCAGACCTGAGTATGATATGATTTTTACAAAGTAGTACTGCTTAGGAATAGCTAAAAAGAGGAAGAAACAACCCAGAGAAATTAGATGGGGGAGGAAGACAGTTTTGTAAACCTTGTTCATTAGGAATGGGTTCAAGAGGGAATAATGCATATATATCAAGAAGGGTATAAAAGTCTAAATTTAGAAAGAAATAAAATGCGAAGAGGATAGGGAGGTGGAAGAGGATATGGGAGGGATCTTTTGAGGGGAGAGTAAGGGAATAGAGTAAAGGTGGATACAGAAATGTGTTTAGATTAATGGGAATGGGAGAATTCTCATTGGAGGAGGGAGGTAGATTAAATAATAGGAGGGCAAAGTAGCAAACAGAAGCAAAGTAGAGGAGTCAGGAGGGATAGGAAATAAGAGATACACACAAAGATAAAATAAAAATCAGTAGTAGAATTTGTTAGGGAAAAAGTAGCATGGGTAGTAGTTATCATCTTGGACAAAGTTAAAGCTAAAATAGATTTAATGAAAAAAAGGAAAACTGCACTCTCTGTTAATCATATTCATCATTGTTGTTTAGGACTATTTATAATAATTAGATAGTATAGGTTGGAATATTGCTGTGATCTAGGAAATGATGAGTTAGTTGATGGACTTGGAAAAATATGGAAATATTTGGACTTATGAAGGAAGAGATTAGTCACCCTCAGAGAAACAGAGGACAAATAAGTATAGTATAGTCTTGCATAGGTGCAAATGAATGTATTTGTCTATATATGAGTATAATTAGAGATATCTAAGTATATGTAAGCAATATGTATGGGTTTGTATTACGTATGTATATTTGTGTGTTTATATGTATATGTGTATATATGTGCACATATGTATGTGTATATAGACATGCATATATGCATACATACACACATATCTGCACTTAATTGTAGCCTTTTGGGATGTGGGGAGGAATAGGGAGAAAGAACAAAGTAAAGAGGGCACAGCAGAGAACAAAAGGAAATTTGCAAGGTAGACAGCTCTCAACACAATAAATAGTGTTTATTATATAGGTTTTCTTAAAACGGAAATTTATTGCTGTATATTTGAATCCTCTCTCATGTTCTGCTGTGCACATGGAAATACTTTTTTTCTTTTCCTGTTTTGTATTTAAGTTTCAGCATTTAAGTTAATAGTATGTTTTTATTGTGTATTCAAGTGCTAGTATTTAATAACAAATTTTTAAAAAGAAGATTGTGATTCTCAATGTCAAATGTAGAGAATTCAAGGAAGATCAGAATTGAGAAAAGATCATTAGACTTGTCAATTTGGAAATTCTTGGTAGCTTTGGAGAAGACAGCTTCAGTTGAATACTCAACTTTTTGAAGGTTTTATAAGTGAGAGAGAAGAAAAGTTGAGGACTTAATTGTAGACGGCTCAAGGAGTAAAGGGAAGGAACAATATAGTATAATAGGTGGTAGAGAAGATGGAATAAATGAGGTTTAAAAATGGGGAAGACACAGATAAGTTTATAAGCAATGGGGATGGAGCCAGTTGATAGGGAGAGTTTGAAGATGAGAGAGAGAGAGAGAAATAATAATTACTTATTGTCTCTGCTTTCTTATGAAGAAGAAGAAGAAGAAGAAGAAGAAAAAGAAGAAGAAGAAGAAGAGGTGGAGGAAGAAGAAGAAGAAAGAAGAAGAAGAATGAAGAAGAAAGAAGAAGAAGAAGAAGGAAGAAGAAAGAAGAAGAGGAAGGAGGAGGAGGAGGAAGAGGAAGAAGAAGAGGAAGAAGAAGAAGAAGAAGTCAGATGGGTAAGCTCCCAGAGGAGATGGGAGGGGAGAGAATAGAGGGTACAGGTATAAGTGTTGGCCTTGAAAGGAAAAGGATCACCCCAAGTAACTGACTACTTTGGTTATCTCCTTGTCAACTGTCCTGCTGATAAACCACATTTGCATGGACCATACAAAACCTGGAGGACTTAATTTGAGCCCACAAAAGAATACCTGCTATTCCAACTCTGTCTTATTGTCTATTTTCCACCAATCACTAGTTGCCTCAATGCTGCTAAGCTTAAACTCTTCCTCACCCTGTTCCCAATCAGCCACTCCTTGAATGTTTCCCACCATCCTCTCCGTTCTGAGCCTTGGACCTGTTGCAACTGTCATTCAACTGTCATTTGTCTGTGACATGACAGTAATTATAATCCTTCCAGTAGAGTAGTGAACCACTGGACATTACTCTCTTCTCTGCTACTTTTCCCAAAGGTTCATACCATCATATTACTCCACTCTCTATACCTAGGGATACCATCTGACCTGCTGTTCCACCCTAAGGACTCCTGGGCTTTGTCATCCACTAAAGATCTGCCCCACAGTTGAACTCTCTTTTATGCATTGACTCTTCGAGTAGAATGTATTCTTTTTGAAAGAAGGCATTATCTTCCTTTTGTATTTGTATCCCTAGTGTTTGGCATGTCAAAAGTATTCAGTGCTTATTTATTCTGAAGAGGAGTGCAAATAAACTTCACATAAGGAAATCTTTCTAGCTCCAGACCATGTATCATGTCTCATCTATTTCTCATCAGAATTTCACAGTTTGGGACGCAATCTGCTAATGAGATATTCTAGAATCATAGAATTTCAGAGTGAAAATAAGATTGGAGATCATGTAGTTTGACCCTTTCAACTGGCAAATGAGAAAACCAAGGCACAAACCAGTGAAGTAAGTAGTCATAGTAGTTAGAGTGTTGGGCAGGAGTCAGGATATCTTGAGTTTAAATGTAACCTCATATGCTTACTAGATGTGTGATCCTGGACAGGTGCTTAATCTCTATTTGCCTCAGTCTCCTTATCTGTAAAATGGGGACAACAATGTCACCTATCTCCCAAAGGCTGTTGTGATGATCAAATGAGACAATATTTGTAAAGTGCTTACCACAGTGCCTGTAACTTTGGAGGTGCTTTATGAATGTGAATCATTGTCACACAACTAAGCTACTTACGAAGATTCTACGGCCAGGACCAGATCTGACTCCCATTTGAGAGCCTTTTCCACTCCACATCAGCTCTGCATTTTGAGTCATTATGGGGGTTCTAAGGACTCAAGAGTGTGATATGGACAAGACTTCAAAGGTCATTTACTTCCACTCCCTCATTTTGGATCTGAGGAAGTGGGGTGCACAGAGATAAAAGAATTTCATGGAGAACAAATGACAAAGGGCACAGAGAATGAAATGAAGGATTCCATTTATAGTTGAGCATCTTCGATGATACCTAAAATCCTAATGACTTCCTCTTTTCCACTAATTCTAGAATTATTGTCGACATGGTAGCCTGTCTATAAGCTTTAAGAGACTTTAGACACTGTGAAGTCTCATCCATTGCTCAGCTGATAGTAAATATGCAGCAAATACTTGCGGACTTAACGTTGTAGCTTTTTTCTTAAGTTAAAGAATGATTGCTTCAACTGACCCAGAATATTTCAAAGTACTTTGTCATGTCTGTTTTCTTATGATCATCAGTGAAACCATAGAATTTTGACCTGTTGGTGGGAAAATGTATATTCAAAGATGTAGCCTACTGGTTTCTCCTAAATCTTTCTCTTTCCCTTTGGCCTTTTTTTTTGAATAACATTACATTTACTTTACCAACACATAGTTAAAATGATATTGCTGGGTGAGGCAGAAAATTAAATTCCTACCCTCCAAAGGATAAACACATACTTTGTTTGAAATGAAAATGTATGGTGCTCTGTGTATAAATTACAACGCAGTAACCAGAGCAGGGCAAACGAAACACCAATGAGCAGGGGCTCCAGGGAAAGTGATATACATTTATCTTCACTTGGAAAAAAAAAAGGAAAGGGAAGGGAAGGGAAGCTTTCGAAACTACACATAATTTACTTGGGGCAAGGAAGTAAAAATAGGAAAATTTTCTCTGGGAGCAAATATTAAGTTTGGATGAATGGAAATCTGTCAATGATGTGAATTGTAAAAGAATACATGATCAAGGCTATATCAGGCACATCATACAGAGTTGGCTGCTCCTAGTTCAGATGTCTGGGGGATAATAGTTCTCCCCTTTTCTTCACAAGTAGGATTCCCCTGAGGTATTCTGATGCCTCAGTGATATGAGACAAATCAAGACTATTGAAGAAGTGTTTCTTTTAAATGACGATTTTTGGCAGATACTACCAACCTCAAAAATCTTTCACATGGCTCGATAATGGAGTGTATAGTTATTGTCCCAAGGACTAGCTTAATTAAGCTCCAAGTGTTCTTCACCAATAAAGCTGCAGGGTGTGGAAATTTTTGTATTAGCACTCTCTCAGTGACCATCTAAAGAGTTGATAGAATGGAAAAAAAATGTTGATTACAGAGCTTTGACATATAGAAATAATAATGAAAAATTCCTTCATGGTTAAATATCTTGAATAGTCTCTTAATTAAATGATGTCTTAATCGCAAAATCTAATGGCCTTTTCTCAATCGTCACCCTCATTGATCTTTCTACAGTTTTGTAGTGTCTCTCTCCTCTTCCTTTGATACTCTCCTCTCTAGGTTTCCATGCTATTCTCTTCTGTTGGACCACTCTCTTCTTCTGACTCATCCATATCCTGCCCTTTATTCATGAACATGCCCTAGAACTCTGCACTGGGGTCCTTCGTCTTTTTCTTTTTACACTGTTTCTCTTTGTTATCTCATCAACTCCCATGGATACAGTTATCATCTTGATAGAAGTAACTCAAATACACACATCTTGATGGAAATGACTCAAATATACATGCACACACCTCCTTATCTCTCTCCTAAGCTCCCAGACTGTGTCGCTATTTACTTTCTCTTCAACATCTCCTCCAGATGAAATATAGGCACCTCAAATTTAACTTACTCAAAACAGAACTCACTTTTCCCCCCCTTGAAATCAAGTCTTCTTTTTCCGACAAGAACACCGCCATCCTCCCAGTAACCCAGATTTACAAAGTCAGTCATCTTTAATGTTTTACTTCTTGCTGTTGTTCAGTCATGAACAACTCTTTGTGACCTTATTTTGGGGTTTTCTTGGCAAAGATACTGGGCTGGTTGTCCATTTCCTTCTCCAGCTCATTTTACACGAGAAAAGTGAAGCAAACAGGGTTAAGTAACTTGTCACTTAAGTGACTTAAGTTAGGTAAATGTCTGGGGCTAGATTTGAACTCAAGGAGGTAAGTCTTCATTCCAAGCTCAGAGTTCTAACCACTATCTACTAAAAACTCTGTATTTTATTCTTTACCCCACTGTATCAATTGGTTGCCAATTTTTTAGTTTTTGTTTAATTTTTCATTTTATCTTCACGACACCTCTTGCATTTTTCCCCTTCCCTCTACCCACATGACCACAACCTGACTTAAGACCCTTATCACCTTTCACCTACACCTTACTATATTCTCCTAATTAAGTTCTCTGCCATTTATCTTCCATTTCCAATCAGTCTCCCACGCAGCCAGCAGATTTATACACCTAAAACACAGGTCTGATTCTATCACTTCTCTAATCAGGAAGTTGCAATGATTCTTTGTTGCTTCCCAAGTATGACACAAAATCCTTTGATTGACACTTAAAGCCCTTCACAATGTAGCTCTGACCTTTCTTTTCAGACTGACTTTACATTACTCCTCATTAGACATTTCCTGTTCCAATGAAACTGTTTCCTTCATTTCCTGGCTCCATCCCTTTACCTGTCTGGAATTCTCTCTCTCCTCACCTTTCTCTCTTGCTTCATTAGATCCCCTGAACTCTCATTTCAAATGCTATCACCTCCATGAAATCTTTCCTGATAGTCTCAGCTGTTAGTGTGTTCCTGTAGCCTCTTCCCCAACTATTTTGAATTTACTTCATTTAACACTGACTACCCAGGCCTCCACTGTCTGAAGGCCAGGTATACTACATTTCACCCCTCCTCAGAGTTCCCTGGTGTCCTTAAAGGGGTCTGTGATTACTAGGTTCTTTACCAATGGCCCTATTGACTATGGTTCCCCAATTCCCAGAGGGAGCCTCTGCACCCTAGCTTTTATAATGGTATATTTACTTCAAAAGGACCACCTCATACTCTGGGGAGTGGAAGGACACTAGATTTGTGGCTCTCAGTTCTCAATCTCAAACCCTCTTTGACCATGATTCCCAGACACCCTGGTTGTTCAGGGCTTCCTTGCTATGCAGTCTGGCTGGCTGCACTTAAAGCCCATCACTTAAAGCTCTAACCTTTCTTTTCAGTCTGATTTCACATTGCTCCCCATTACACATTTCATGTTCCAGTGAAACTCACCATTTCCTGTACTTCTGTCCTGTGTAGGATACTTCTTGCCTCCATCATACCTGGAATTTCATTTTCAAGGTCACCATGGCTTTAACTTCTAGTCAGGTGGGCATTATTGCCTGTACCTGAGAAACTGAGGGCAAACAGAACAGAAACAGAAATGCCTCAAACCTCAAAGTCTAAAGGAAGAGGTGGGAGGGAGATGTATCCTTCTTTCATGATGCAGTTCATGGTGCCTGCAAGATGAATGAACTGTGTATGATCGTCAGTCTTTGGATGCATCAAGAAAAAAAGCAAGAGACTGTCCCATTATGACAGTTTCAAAGAACAGTCTGTTCAAGATGTGCAGCCAATGAAAAGAGACTACTCCTACTACCACAGCAGGGGATCACTGGATATATTCTCTAAGAAGCTGGGCTCTGGAGATTCCCAAGTGGTTGCCTCCATTTTAGGTGATCTTTTTCTATGTGTTAATCATTTTGCAGTTATATTCAACTCTTTATGACCCCATTTGGGGTTTTCTTGGCAAAAATACCAGAGTGTTTTCCCATTTCCTTCTCTAGCTCATTTTATAGATGAGGAAACTGAGGCAAACAGTGATGAATGACTTGCCCAGGGTCACACAGACAGTAAATGCCTGAGGTCATATTTGAATTCAGGAAGGTGAGTTACTGATTCCCGGCATGGATTCTATCTACTGTGCCACCTAATTGCATTTAGGTGAGCTGGGCATGTGGAAAGCAAATCATTTCAAACACTGAAAAAAATATTTTGCCTATCTTTCTCTATATTGGTTTCCTCCAGTAAAATATAAAGTTTGCAAAGGCAGGAACTATTTTGTTTTCATTTCTGTATGCCCAGAACTGTGTATAGTATATATATGGCACATAATAGGAATATTATAAGTGTTTGTTGAATTGCATTTTAGTGAACCATTAAATTATCTTTTTTTTCTTCTTTCTCATCTTCCACAATACATAATACTATATTCCATCAAAATTATTCCGATTTTTCCTCTTTTTTTCCCCATTATAGTATAAGTAGATTTTTGCTTTTAAGGAAGAAAAGGTTTTGATGAGTCTTCCTATTTTTTCAATTGAACAAATCACCAAAGGCAGCTTGAAAAAAAATCAAGATTAAATCTAAAGGTCTTTTTATTTTAAAGTGTGGGGTGTTGTAAATGCAGTCTCTTGTCTATAGCCATTTGCTGGATCTCACTTTCCCCCTTCATTCACCTTGATATCTTTACTGTTAGAGTTGGTTCCTGCAGTTTAGATCAGAATCCAGGAACTGATCGATGCCACTGATTTGCCTTATCTTAGTTTTCAGAGTAGTTTTGATGCAGAGGATATTCATGTTAGGAAGACAAAGAAATAATGACACTTTGTTTTAATCTTCTGGAGGCAGCATTGTGTCTACCTACAAATTACCTTAACCCTCCCTTTTTGCACCTCTTCTGGGTTCCAGTATTGTGTACTTGCAGTTCATATTTTTTGCCATTAGATGGCAATCTTGATAGCTTATAGAATGAGACCTCTCCTGGAGGGCTGAAAAGGACCCTAGAGTTCAAATAATCTAAACTCTTCATTTTTAGACATGAGGAAACTAGGTATTAGTTAGAACTAGTAGCTTATGATGCAGAGGATATTCATGTCATGAAGACAAATGGAAGTAAGTTCCAAAGTTTTTGGAAAGAAGACATAGCTTATTAGCAGGAGAATCCAAATTAACACCTCTTTCAGTATCTTTTCTACTGTACTTTTCTAATGGAGGGTCTTTAAAGAACTTCAGAAATATCATTAACTGTCATAGACAAAAAGCTTATTTATTATTCTGTTTTTAAATTTTTATTTATTGAATTTATTAGTTTTATTATAGCTTTACGTGCTTTTAATGAAATAGCAAAAGAAAAGTAACAATAGAATTTTCCCCATAACATAATAAAATAAAAAAGATGATTGTACATGAAACTGCAAACCTATTATGTGCAACTTGTGATTCCTTTTAAACATATGATATATTTATATTGCAAATTTCTTTTTTTCCTTTTTTCTCCCCCTGCCCTTGCCCTAGAGATGGCTATCATTCGTTATTCTATACATTCTTCTATTTATCAGTTCTTTCTCTGGATGCAGATAGCGTCTTTCTTCATGTCCTTTATTTTTACATAAATACTTGCATGATTTTTGCTTGGTGTGGGAACGCCTTTTGTCAACCTAGATCTCTAATGGTCTAAGATTTAGAAGCTAAGTCCTAAGCACGTTGAAGGCCAGGAGTACACATATAGCTAATAAACGTGATTTCTACTTGGGTTCTCCAGACTTCAAGGTTAGTTTTCTATCTACTTCCTAGGCTGCTTCTAAATATGCCTTTATAATTCATGTAATAGATAACTGCTCAGAAATAAACATTTGTCAAGTTATTAGAACAATTATCAAAGGCTGTGCTCAAACAACAGCAATTAAGTTTGCAAAAAGCACCAAATATTTCCCTAAATTTTCTCAAAGATAAGGCTTTAAGTAAAGAACAAACTATACTTGATGATCTCTCCTGCAAGCCTCCCTTCCCCTAGTCTGAGAGGGCTAGTATCAAGGCTTGTTTTACAGCTAGTCTCCAAAAAACTGAGCCTCTGCTTTTGCTAAGTTAGTGCTTAGGTTAGCTAAAATAACCCCTTCTCACTCATTACTGGTGTGAAGCTGTATACTTTTCTGCTTCTGTTTTTCAGCACTCTATCTAAATTCATCTTTTCTCACCAAGCCCTCCAAATAGATTGCTTCTGGTTTGGTCTTTCCCTTTGTCTCTGACCTTTTTGATCATCTGAAGGTTGTTTAGGTAGTTTAAGATTTCTCAAAAGCAATTCTTTCTCCTCTTCTTTGAACTGGGCTTTCTCTCTCTCTCCCTCTCTCTCCCTCCCTCCCTCCATCCTTCCTTCCCTCTCTCACTCTCTCTCTCTCTCCCTCTCTCTCTCTCTCTCTCTCTCTCTCTCTCTCTCTCTCTCTCTCTCTCTCTCTCTGTCTCTGTCTCTCTCTCACACACACACACACACACACACACACACTCATAAAACAAATTCATTTAGGCAAAAGAGTTAACAGGAAACTATTGTTCCTATGGAAACTTTCAGAGGGTTTGGTGACTAAATCCACACTGACTTCTTACAGAAAACAAAAACAATCCTTTTCATTTGTTTCTCTTGATCAAAACATATAAACACATGACTTTCTCCCTCCATGATAACTTGCTCATAAGAAGCTTTAATATTTCCCTTATCCTTGATTTGTGATTTTTATCTTATTTTCTTTAAATTAAAAAAGGACGTAGTCTCCAACTGTTGGTTCCTTTTATTAATTTAACAAATTCAATTCAACATACATTTATCAAGTGACTATGATGAAGATGGAATATGTACCCTGTCTCTGCTTTGTATGTTGATCCATGTTGTCTTTACATTCTGGAAAAGGGAACTATTAAAATTGGAGTCTCCACTCTACTGCATGTAGCATTTTTGCTTATTCCATTTCATTTGGTAGGCTAGTATTTGCTTTTGACTGTGGGGATTTTATATTGCTATTGGAAGGATTCATTTATGGAATAGAATAATTTTATTTTCTGTTTTTTCTGTTAGAAAGTAAGTAGTTAAATATGAAGCAACCAATCTGCTCTCCTTTTTCGAAACTTAAAAAATGTTTCTCTTAAATTTCTGCTTTTTTTAAGCTCTAATTCATAGCTGTTTTTGAATCAAGTGGTATTCTAATGTAACACATAGGTTCTAGGGTTCACTTTATCAACCCTCACTCAAACTAGCAGGCCAGGACTCCAAAGCAAGAGTACTCAAATTGCACAGGTAACACAAAGCATTTGAGGATTGTCTTTCTACTAATTCTAAACTAAACTAATAAAACTAAATCTATCTACTATTATTGGAGTTCCCATTGAGTGTATTCCTTATATCAATCACTAGTTAACATCTCTCCAATAAAATTTTAATCGTTACCATCTCCCCAATATGTTTCTCCAAGTAACATCCATTAGATTTCACAAAAGAACATTTACAGAAAAATTATAGCAAGAACAGAAATGTAACCACCTTAGACACTAGAAGACCCCTTTCTCTACTGTCTTAGTTTCTGAGGAAAGTAGATTCCATCTTTATTTTTTAAATTTAATATGATTTATTTTCAGTTTTCAACATTTTACTTCCACAAGATTTTGAATTCCAAATTTTATCCCCATCTTTCCCTTCCTCCTACCCCAGGACAGCATGCACCTCATCTACCCCTTCCTCCAGTCTGTTCTCCCATCTTTCACCCCCTTCTCTCATCCCACTCCCTCTGTTTTCCTGTAGGGCAAGAAAGATTTCTATACCCCATTGCCTGTACAACTTATTTCCCAATTGCATGCAAAACAATTTTTAACATTCATTTTTAAAGCTTTGAGTTTCATGTTCTCTCCCTTCCTCTCTCTCCACCCACCCTCATTGAGAAAGCAAGCAATTCCATATAGGTCATACATGTGTAGTCATGCAAAACACTTCCATAACAGTTATGGTGTGAAAGACTAACACATTTCCCTCTGTCCTGTCATGCCCTCCATTTATTCCATTCTCTCCCTTGACCTGTCCCCCCACAACAGTATTTCCTTCCTATTATCCCTTCCCCCAATCTGCCACTCCTTTTATTATCCTCCCTCTCCTATCCCCTCCCCCTCTGCCATCATCTAGGGTAAGATAGGTTTCCATACTCAGCTGAATGTGTGTCATTCCCTCCTTAAGCCAAATCCAATGAAAATAAGACTCACTTATTCCCTCTCACCTCCCCCCTCTTCCCCTCCATTGTAAAAACTTTCTTGCCTTTTATATGTGAGATGATTTATTGTACTCTACTTCTCTCTTTCTCTTTTTCCCAGTACGTTCCTCTCAAAATTTAATTTTATTGTTTAGGTATCCTCCCTTCATATTCAATTCACCCTGTGCCACTCCCCCTCTCTCTATATACATATACATATATATATATATATATATATATATATATATATATACATATACATACATATACACACATACACATATACTTATACCTACACATATATACTATACACATACACACAAACACACACATATGTATACATATATATTCACACACATATATGTATATAATATGTACATATATAATACATTATATATAATATATAATATAATAATTATAATATAATATATAATATAATACAATATAATATATTATATATATGTGTGTGTATATATATATAGATATATATATATATCTATATATATACATAATGTATTACCTTATTACCCTAATACTGAGAAAGGTCTCATGAGTTGCAAATATCATTTTTCCATGTAGGAATATAAATAATTCAGCTTTAATAGTCCCTTTTCTTTCCTGTTTACCTTTTCATGTTTTTCTTCATTCCTGTAGTTAAAATTCAAATTTTCTATTCAGCTCTGGTCTTTTCACTAAGAATGCTTGGGAGTCCTCTATTTCATTGAAATTCCATTTTTTCTACTCAGTTTTTCTGTGTAAGTGATTCTTGATGTTAATCTTAGCTCTTTTGACCTCTGGAATATCATATTGCAAACCATCTAGTCCCTTAGTATAGAAGTTGCTAAATCCTGTGTTATCCTGATTGTGTTTGCATGATACTTGAATTGTTTATTTCTGGCTGCTTGTAATATTTTCTCCTTGACCTGGGAACTCTGGAATTTGGCTACAATATTCCTAGGATTTTTCCTTTTGAGATCTCTTTCAGGAGGTCATCAGTGAATTCTTTCCATTTCTATTTTACCCTCTGGTTGTAGAATATCAGGGCAGTTTTCCTTGATAGTTTCTTGGAACATGATGGTTAAGTTCTTTTTTTTTTGATCATAGTTTTCAGGTAGACCAATAATTTTAAAATTATCTTTCTTGGATCTATTTTCCAGGTCAGTTCTTTTTCTAATGAGATATTTCACATTGTCTTCTATTTTTTTTATTCTTTTGGCTTTGTTTATAATTTCTTGATTTCTCATAAAGTCACTAGTTTCCATCTGTTCCATTCTGTTTATTAGAAAATCTATTTTCTTCAGTGAGCTTTGGAACCTTGTTTTCCATTTGTCTAATTCTGCTTTTTAAAACATTCTTCTCCTCATTGGTTTTTTGTATCTCTTTTGCCATTTGAGGAAGTCTATTTTTAAAGGGGTTATTTTCTTCAGCATTTCTTTGCATCTCCTTTAGAAAGCCATTGACTTGTTTTTCATAATTTTCTTGTATCACTCTCATCTCTCTTCCCAATTTTTCCTCCACCTCTCTTACTTGAGTTTCAAAATCTTTTCTGAGCTTTTCCATGGCCTGAGAGTATTGCATATTCTTTTTGGTAGGTTTTGGATGTAGAAGCCTTGACTTTGATGTCTTCCTTTGATGATATGCTTTGTTCTTCATCATTGAAAAGGATAGAAGAAAATACCTTTTCACCGAGAAAGTAACCTTCTGCAGTGTTATTTTTTTCCCCCTTTTTTGGGCATTTTCTCAGCCAGTTACTTGACTTTTTAATCCTTTGTCATGTGGAGGGTATACTATGTTAGGCTTCAGAGGTTTTGTGCAGATGTTCTCTGAGATATCTCTAGGGACCTGTAAGTTCTCAGTTCCTCCAAGGTGATTCAATCAAGTTTACTCCTCTCTTGGCCTGCCCTCTGGTCTGTGAGCAACCTAACCTCTTTTCTCCCTTGGAACTGTGAGTATGGTTCCCTTTCCACAGCTACCACCAGCCCTGCCATGCCAGTGCTCTTCCTCTCTCCAGGACTGCCTCTCAGGACTGAGACCCAGGGTCTTTAGTCCAAGGGCTCCAAAAGTGGATGCTGCTGACACAGTAGCTGCTGCCACCCTGGGGCCAGGTTGTAGCAGAACCACATTCCCTCTCACCCAGGTGAAAGACCTTTTTTTACTGACCTTTGAAACTGTTTTTGGCATATGTGGGTTTGAAAATCTGGGAAACACAGCTGCTACCCATGAGCCCTGAAGCCTGCTCCAGTCCTGTCTTTGCTGCATGACCCAGGCTGAGTTGTTTTCTGTTCCAAGCATGGTGTGATAGACCTTTCCTCTCAGCATTCCAGACTGTCTTGGGAGGGAAATCTGTTTCACTCTGTCATTTTGTGACTTATGCTGCTCTAGAATTTGTTTAGACTCATTTTTTACAGGTATTTTATGGGTTATACGGGGAGAACTAGAGCAGGTTCATCCTTCTATTCTACCATCTTGGCTCTGCCCCCAGATATTGCAAATCTTGTCACCCTTTCCATTCTTAACAACTTGGTTCCTGACAACTGGTCCTGGAGAAGTAAATCTACTTTTTCTTTTCACTTCAATTTCCAGACCTATACCATCTTCTGTAATCATTCTTTTATTCTTTCAGGTTCATTCTGTACAGATTTATCACCCTATTAATATCTTCATTGTAACTAAAGTATTTATTGACCTTCGGTCATTTTTCCACTGGCTTTTTCAAAGACTTCACATAGCACTGGTTTGTAATTCTCTCTCTCTTTGCAGCTCCATTACATAGTAATGCTTTTGTCATTATTCAGTTTTTTTTTTCAGTCATCCCCTACTCTTCATGACCCCTTTTGGTGTCTTCTGGGCAGTAGTTTTCCATTTCTTTCTCCCCCTCACTTTACAGATCAGGAAACTGAAGGAAACAGGACTGTGAATTGTCCAGGGCTACATAGCTAGTGAGTGTCTGAAACCAGATTTGAAATCAGATAGATAAGTTTTCTTGACTCTAGAACTGGTGCTCTATCCACAGCACCACTGAGCTTCCTCAGTAGGACTTCAATAAATATTTGTTAAATTGAATGATGTATTAAAACTTAGTGGATGTCATTCATTGCCCTTCCTCCTCTCATGCTTTCCTTCTCCTCCCCACTCCTTCTAGGAGTATAAATTCTTTGTAGGTAGAGACGGTGTCTCTTCTAAACTTTGGATGTTCCCCTGTGCTTAATACAAGGTTCTCCACATAGTGGATGATTAATAAATATATATTATATTCCTTAAGAATGATAAATAAAATATTTATAAAATAGATCAGAAGGATCATTGTATTGCATAGTAGAAAGAACACTGGCTTGAGAGTCAGAGACCTTAGATTGTAATCCTACAAGTCCCTTTAACTAGGCTCTGTGATCTCGAGGAGATAATTCTTCTCTGACCTCACATTTTTCATTGCTCAAATGAACGACTTGGATTAGGTGATGTTTTAGGTTCCTTCTAGCTCAGCCATTTATGAATCTACTTTCCAGACCTCTACACCTGGCTGCAGGGATGGTTTATCTTCAATTCTGATTAAGCTGTCAATCATATGTAACTCAAGTTTGTACTCTCTTCCCCAACAGTTAATGATCTGTAAATAAATACTTCTTTCTGTGGGAGGTTTGCTATTTAAAGGAACCATGGTAGGAATCCTTTTCTGAAGTTGAAGAAACTTTTTATAATGTGAATTAGTTACCTGCGAATCTATCTGAAATTTATGAAAGTAATGAAACATCTCTATAGCAAAATGTTAACCATTGCCTTCTCTTATCAGAAGTATCTCAAAACATTGTCTGCTGAATGACTTTTTTTAAAGGAAAGAAGACTTTTGAGTAATTTGGGAATTGCTCATTTAGGACCATATAGTTTTTGTTTCATGAAAATATTTTCATACTGCCTATAGGAAAAGGATTGGACATGTAATTTCATTTGTACTGGGAACTCCTAAATGGGGAAATTCACTCTGTCAGTGCAGGTCAGCACCTTTTCTACCATTTACATGTATGGGTGAGCTGCCTGGAACAGTGAGAAGTTAAAAGACTTGGCTAGCATCACCTAGCCAGTATGTATCCGAAGTGGAATTCTGGTCTTCCAAGTTTCAAGTCAACTTTTTTATCTAATACACAGCCCTGCTGCTAAGGCTTCTTATAATGTTTTTCTTTTCAATGACTCCCAAAGTGAAGTGTATGGGGTGTTCAGGAGGACTAGGGCATCTGGTGTGCTTGATGAGCCCTTTTCAGGGCTGCTTATTTACCTCTCACTCACCTCTCACCTGTGGCTCTATAAGATGCTGTAGCATGTGGAGCAACCACATGCTGGTAAAACCATCTCTGCAGATGGGCTAAACTAGGTTGAGGGTAACCAGCAGGCCACAAATTCATCAGTGAGTTAGGGGGAAGTCTAACTCAAACATGTGAAGACTTTCCCTGGCAGAATAAGTGGATGATAGCAATTTATTCCAATAGCCATAAAGGTGGCTGAAGCTGTGGAGCCACTTAGAGCATGGTCAGACTTAACGTTAAGGACACCAAGGTAATTCACTGGATCCAGATCCATCCCAGTCATCCTGACTTTTGTCTTGCCACTGGACTATGATGACTCTGAAAGAGAGAGTGAGGCTGACGACTTTGAAACTCTGCCCCCCTTAAATCTAATTCACAATGGAGTCAACCCATCACCCTGTGATGTCACTGGTCCCCTTCAAAAATGAAGGTTGAACAAGTGAAGTTAGAAGAGTCAGAACTTTTTTCAGGTCCTTGTGATTAGAATATTCTTTCCTGTTTCTGTAAACACACATCTTTTAAATTCTTTGTCCTGCACTGCCCTCAAAAAAAAGTGTTGAAAAGTTGAAGTTTCCAGATCATTCCTCCACCACTGAATGAAAGCAGGTGATTATGCAGAAAGTTCTGCTACCAATGAAGCTTAGTAATGAAAACCTTCAATCTTATTGAACATACTGCATTCAAAAATTACAAGTCTTTGCACAGGTTTAATAATGAATTTTATGAATTTTATGGAATGGAATTATGTGTCAGGTTTTACTTGAGATGAATTGAAAATTTGAGTGCTAATATTAACTATTGTCAGTTACAAGAATATGGGTGAGGAGGCAACATGATACAAATAGGAAATGGAACTGCTTCTGGAGTCAGAGGACCTGGATTCAAATCTCCCCTTTAGAAGTTTATTACCTTGGTTACCTTGGGCAAATCATTCAACCTCCACAGGTCTCTGTTTCCTCATTTGCCAAATGAGATGTTTATGCTAGACAATATCTTCATGTGCTTATGAAAGAGCATTAAATTTGGAATCAGAGGTCTTGGCCTGGATTTCTGGTCTAGATGCTTATTCAAATAGCTTTGGAAAAAAAACATTTCACTTTTCATGGATTCAATTTCTTTGTCTGTAACATGACGAGTTTGTACCAAACCATCTCAAAGACTACTTTTTGCTCAATAATCTTACTTATGAATCTTGTCTTTGAGATAACTCAATTTGTTTTTTAAGTAGTTAATTCAGTACTTCCCTCCACAGTGCAGTTGTCTATGTATGAGGTGCCCCACCAACCAAAAAATGGGAGACACTTCATATCAGAGAATTAAATAAAAATTTCCTCAAGGATGTGCCTGTGGGGGGGGAAACCTAAGCTTTTAGACTAACCCAGCCAAAACCAAAGGTGTTTTAGAGGGTGAAAGCTTAGAATGGCTTTAGCTTTTTGTCACAAATTTCATTAGATGAAATGGAGGCTTGTCCCCTCCCCCCATACTCTCCAGATGAGTTGTGTGACACTGCTCATTTCTTTGCTGTTGGAAATATTGTTGGATTTTTCCCCCCTGTAACTGTATGAAACTGAAAGAATCTAATGCATTTTATGCGAAGCAATCCTAGAAACAGGATCACTTTCACTGTCATCTCATTTCACGGAGGGATTTTTTAAAAGCCATTGTTGTAGCAGAGTCTATAGAATACACAAGATTTGATTAAGTCAGGATGGCAAAGTCTCTATCTCTCAGAACAGCACAAGCTCTAGGCTCTGTCCCTGTAGTTCTTTGAACAACATTAGAAATTAGAAATGAGAGGCATTTTTTAGATAAGCTAATACTAATGCAGGATTATTTTCCAGGGGAAAGGGTAGCATGTTGCCCCACTGTGAATATGAGTGACTTTTATTTCTAGAGAAAGAGGTTTAGTATGTTAACAACCCTGAACATTCTACTGTATGACATGAAACCAAATTTAATTTTGCTTTTTTTCTCCCCTTCCACTTTTTTCATATTTGAAAGAGAGAATGAGACCTAAGCAAAATGACTCATAAAATTATAGATTTAAATCTTGTATGGGACCTTAGAGACCACTGAATTCTACCCCTTCATTTTTTACAGCTGAGGATACTGAGGTAGAGAGAGAGATTAGATGGTTTTCCCAGAGTCATATAACTGGTAAATATTTGAGATAGAATTTCAACTAAGGGCTCCATTTATTTTGCCAAGACCCAGAGAGTCTTGTACTCAAGATAACATGAAACCAAAAAGCTTATCCCTTTCAAACCAAGATGATAAAATCAGAGCTCTGTCAGTGGGAGGTGAGTCTCAGAAGTCATTTGATCCAACCCTCTCATTTTACAGATGAGGAAACTGAGACTTAAAGAGGTGATGACTGGGCCTAAACAGAGTCACTGGTTCAAATTATTAAATTGGAAAAGGTGAGGCACTCATATACATGTCACAATCAAAAATATTTGCCGGGAAACATTTTTCTGAGTAGCTTCACCCAAACCCCCCGAATATTACAGTTGTTGAAATTAATTCCTTGTGCTTTGAGTAGGATTGGCATCTAGGGACGCATCAGGTTAAGGAGAGTATTTCCAAAGCCATCACTGGTTTTTAAATTTTGCTTACACTTCCATTTGTCAATAAAAAAATCCCATATGTTATTTGAGAGCATATTCAACATAGCACTTGTTACTGAAGAGGAGAGAAAAGAAGAAAGTGAAGTCTTATTTTTAAGAAATTTGTAATCTGATTGAGAGGATAAGAGGATGATACATAATGACAGAACTGTTTCAAGATACTCTTTAGGTAATCAATCAATGGACAAGCTGTGAATAGTTCCATTGTGTAAAATATAGGCTCCTTATGGGCAGGCATTGTTTCATTACCATATTTTGTCTTTATATCCTTAGCATCCAGACCATTGCCTAGTATGAAATAGATGTGTTATAATCATTTAACATAATTGGAGCGTATGGTACCATTTTTTTTGTTCACAGTTCTCATTTCAGTGATAAAGGTAGCTCTCTCTTCCAAAGCAGAACTAAAACTACTCTGTAATTTATATAATCTTAAAAAGTGAGCTAAGTACTGAGAGATTAAATGATTTGCTCAGTCATACCATTGGTAGATATTAGGGTTAGCACTTGAACCCAGATTTTCATGATTCAAGGTCACCTGTATATCTGTTGATTGATTGCATGATAGGGGAGACACTGGCACAGCTCACCATGGTGTGTCCACATCAGATAAGGGGCTGTACTCTATGAGCAAAACTCAAAGGACACTAAGGATGAGCAGATTTAGAGAATCCACCTCAAATGTTCACATAGACTATTTGTGCTCGACCTGTGGTAGAGCATTCCGAGCTTGTATTGGTCTGATCCGCCACAGGTGGATACATTGTAACTTGACTCTAGCATGGTGATGTCATTTTGGTTCTTTTTGAGAATGGACGGTCAATATATCCATTACTTGTACTTCTGCTCATTTAAATGTTTATGGGGACTTCTTAACTATTGGATCACTAATTCCAGAACTTAATTTTTTCAAAATTATGATATTAATAATCATAACACATTTACTTTGTATTTTAAGGTTTACAATTCCCTCTTCCAACAACAGCCCTTTAGAGTAGGGAGTGCAAATACTCATAAGTCCCTTTTTATAGGTGAGGAAAATGAGGTTAAAAGCATTTAAGTAACTTGCAGAAAGACTTAAACAGAATGACTTTGGTGAATTAATAAGTAGCAGAGATAGCATTTTAATGCAATCATAGTCTATACCATTTAAAGAAATAGCTCCCTGCCTCAAAAATTGCTAATCCTAGCCTTAGTGTAGAAAAGTCAATGTTATTACTATGGAGAGGATTCTTTACAAGAAATGATTGGAAAGTCATTAACCAAATGGCAGTTATGGTTCATGTAATAGATGGTGTCTCGAAATAACCTACATTGGTTTTATAGTTCTGATTCTGCACCTTTGCTTATTTAATGTATCTGTCAACATTGTTATCAGAACAGATTGGTATTGCATTTTTGCATTCTATTGGTTGAATTTTTTATGAAGACCTATGAGATCGTATAGCTTTAATGGCATATCCAATATTAGTTAAATTTTATAAAAGCTGGAAAATTACTTGGAAACCTTCCTTCTAGAAATAAATACAAACTTTTTGAATGTATTTATTTTTCACATAATTAAGCCTAGTAAAGAGAGCAATTCATATGAGCATATCTAGGTCATCTTACCACTATTATAAGATGTCCCCAAAGTAGAAAACTCAGGGGAAAGGAAGTCAAGATCAATTGCCTGGGTTTTTAAGTGACTGCTTTAGTTTTATTATTTTTCCAAATTCAACTTAATCTATACATTTGGGTGAAGTTATTTTCTTGTTTTATTTTTTGCTTATTAAATTGTAGTTTCATAGGCTGGCTGGAATATATGGGTCATCATCTTCTTAACTGTCAGAAATTTTCTGTTGTCTTTGCTTATTGATGCTAACATAGCGCTACATAGAAAATAATGAACATGAGAGTAGATAGATATACATTGTATGCAATGATGATTTAAGTAAGTCAAAATAGGCATGTAATATTACAAGTTGTGTGTGTACAGTGATGGGTGCAAAATTGGTGCTCAATTAATGTTTAGTGAACATGGTCTAGTGTTCTCATGAATCTTAGTTGAATCCTTAATACACAATAATAACATCCAGCAATGTTATTCATGTCATCCTCATCATATCAATTAGGTAACACTTTAAGGTTTTCAAAGTGGGCTTTAAGTATACTGTCTCATTGATCATTGGAAGAACTCTATGAGTTAGATCTTGTATGATCCTCATTTTACAACTGAGGAAACAGAGTCTGAGACAGCATAAATGACTTACCCAGGATAGTTAATATCTGAGACAGGATTCAACTTGAGTCTTTCTGACTTGAGGTTATTATAAAATAAATCGACCAAAGTAAATGTAAATATATGCACATATATGTGTGTGTATGTATACATATACAGATACATATACACATACACATACATATCTACATATACATGGTAGAGAAATCAGGATTCATTGTTTCCCTGTATGATGTAAGTTAGTTTTCCTTCATAAGATAGTATTTATTCAATGAATTTTAATGTTTTTTTGAGATTTAAAAAAAAAATCCTTCTGTCTTTAATCTTTTATTGGTTTATCTGTATAGCCTGGGATTTATCTCTTGATCTTTAAGCATTTAAACTTCTCTTTTTGCTTCTTCCTTCATTTAACTTTGGACATATTCCTCAGTCTCTTGACCTCACGTTCTCTGTTGTATAGACGACAGAAGGTGGTTTGCTAGGGAAGGAAGCAAGTATTTATTAAACATATACCATACTTAGTACTCTACAATAGGATTTCATTTGACCCTTGCAACTCTGGGAGGGGTTGTTGTTGTTCAGTTTTTATAGTATATATAACTCTTTGTGACCCCATTTGGGCTTTTCTTGGCAAAGATATTGCAGTGGTTTGCCATCTCCTTCTCCATCTTATTTGATAAAAGCCAGATTTGAACTCATAAAGATGAGTCTTTCTGTCTCCAGGCCCAGCACTCTATCCTCTGAGTCACCTGGCAGTTCCTATTATCCCCATTTTACAGTTGATGAAACTGAGGCAAACAGAAGTTAAGTGATTCACCCAAGGTCACACTGCTAGTAAACATCTGAGGGCAGATTTGAACTCAGGCCTTCCTAACACCAGGCCCAGTCCTATCTACTGTGCTACCTATCTGCATCTAACCTCAGAATACTTGAGGCAGGTCAGATGGAAGTTTTCTGAGTCTTAGTCTTTGCCCTAAGTAGTCTTATGGCAAGAGAACTAGCTGCAGGTGAGGTTCTAGTTTCTTTCCTTTTGGTCCTTGCAGCTCTATTTTCTTCTAGTTTTTGGCTCTGAGTGCTACACATGGCAATTCTGCTCTTACCAGAGACTTCTGTCTGCAGCATTCCCCCCGCCCCCTCTTTCTTCTTTTCTTTAAGTAGTTGGGTAAAATTAGTGACTGCTTCTCTTTTTTGGTTTGGGTATGGGGGATCATCTAGCAGAATCATTGCCATCATTATAGTGGAATCCTGAGTCACCAGTTGGCATATTTGTTTATACTTACTACAATGGGTACAGAGTCATTTGGTGATAGAGTTGCAACATGAGAGCTCTAAGTATTAAATTTTTTTTTTGGTGTTTATTCATTGATAGTGTTTTCACCATATGCAAGAGTATATTCTTATCTTGTGGATTCAGTTGTAATTATTCTATACCTGGAGCATAATTCCTTTCTTATTTTTTTAAGTTTTGGGATTGGAAAAGTTTCCAGAAAGCAGCACTTCGGACATATTGGTGGTTGACACAATTTCCTGCACAGAGTCAGTCAATTAAAAGCATACTATCTGCAGGAAACTTGTCAGATGAAGAACTTCCCGAAATGATTAGATTTTATGCTGTTGTAACTAATACTATGTCTTTTTTTGCTCAAAGCTCTCAATGTTTAGCCTAGGGTTATAATAAGTAAACAGAAAGAGAAAAGGAATGCATTTCACCTGAGGCCTTTCCTGACAATTCTAAACCACTCTGATCTCTCCTTTTTCTCCTACCCTTATTATCCGTTCAATACGTCTAGCCAACATGGGAAAGGGACTAGACTATTTTCTATGATGCCTGAGTCCAGAGAGTGGATGAAAATTTTTATGATGAAAATATGCTATGTGTACCCACAGCTCAGGGAATTTCTATGAAGAAACTACTTTGAAAAAAGATGTTTGATAATGGCATCTGTGGGGATTCATGACTACTAGGAGGAAGAGAGAAATAACGATGGTAGGATGGAAAGGATTACAACTGGACGAAGGAGGAGTGTATGAGGCATGCCAAAGTAAGATCTACATTAAACATGGTGAATAATTAGATGAGTTATGAGTAGTGGACATCATGTACCAGCAGAGTAGTGCTGTCCAAGATACCTTTCCTCCATTTGCACAGAGATAAATATCTGGCTTTGTCAGAGCCTGTATTATTAACAGGAGCATATTTCCATGACTATTTGTGGGGGGAAAAACAAATGAAATTGCACTTGTTTTTAAATGGGTCTTAGAGTCATTAGTTTACCAGTAAAATGTTTTATTTTTTCAAGTGTTTTCTTGCCTAAGTCTGCCAGCATGGGAAGTAATGAATACATAGACCTGATTTTACTTTTGATGTGACCAGGTTTAACAGTTTAACTCTTCTTTGAGTTCTCTAAAAACAAAAGAGTTTCTATTCTTTCATACTGGATTGAAAAGACAAAAAAATAGGAAATGAGGTAGTAGAGGTTTGGAAGACAAATATGAGGTGAATATACATTAGTACAATGCAGAATAAGATGAAATTGCAACCTTCCAGGAGTAAGTATCATATGAACAGAATATGGTTTCAGCAATTTGTGTAGAAGGAATTTTCCCAGGAGAAATAACATTTTCATAGTCTGACATGGTAGTAATGCCTAATCTATGCAAAGTTGTGGCATTTCTGGATGTGTTTAATTTGGGTTTCTTTAGGAAGGTGAGTTGTGAATTTTTATTTTGCCTGCTAGGTTTTTTGTTTGTTTATAATTTTCAGGATGTCTAATGATTATTAAATTATCCATATTTATTTTTTCCGGATTATTTTTTTTGTCTGGTAATGGATAACTCATATGTTTTCATTTTATTTTTCAATTTTAATTTCAAATTTCACTTCAAATTTCAATGTTCATTTCATCCAAAACATTTCAGTATTTTGATTTCATTCTAATATTTCTGGTTGTATCATTGAACTTTAGAATTCTGTTCATTTCATTCTATTTTGGGGGCTATCTACAAAGAGATGTTTTTTGAATTTTATTTTTAAACTTTATATTCTTCTTGCAAGTGTTTCAATTCAATTCATTTTCTATGGTTTCAGCTCTTTCTTCATTTTTTTCCATATAATCTTGGAATCTTTATAGCCAATCCATGCCTTTTTTGGGTGTTGGGGGGAAGGGATATCTACCTATGACTTCTGAGGTTATTTCCTTATTCTAAGATTTCATATTTTATATTCTTATTCTGAGATTTCTTTAACCTATAGGATGAATTAATAACATTCAGAGTTTTCTTCTCTTTATTTTTCCCTTTGGTCTCATCTTGGGACTTTCTGTTAGGGCTTGATTATCTCCCCTCCAACAATCTTAGATGGGGGAAGAGGTTGGTCCAGGTCCTGACCCCACTGCAGGTCGAAAGCACTGCTACACTTTTACATGAGGAGAATTGTTTTCCTGGTTATATCTCCCTTATAAGAGACTGGAAAATCATCTGGGGCCAGATCCTGCCTCGTTCTGTAGTTTTTACTTAGGTCCAGCACTTGCC
Source organism: Potorous gilbertii (assembly GCA_028658325.1). NCBI lineage: Eukaryota > Metazoa > Chordata > Mammalia > Diprotodontia > Potoroidae > Potorous > Potorous gilbertii. The sequence continues at coordinate 161,062 of JAQQSK010004237.1, forward strand.
CTGAAGTTGAGATAAAGTCCTGCACATTGATGTAGATTGCATAGGTTCAGTTGTGCTCTCTTACTATAAAGTTCAAAGGCCTCATATCTGATACAATCTTGAGCGAGATGGAGGAGCTTTCTGATATTTCCCTTTGATTCTGTTAAATCTTTGTTCTATCTGGCACTCTTCTTTATCATTTCTGATGAAGATTATCACTCATCATCTGGAATACTAAAAAAGACATTCAAAGTCAATAAAGATAGTACTACTCTCCATGTTAAATGTCTTGAATTAATTTAGATATAGACCTTTTCTTAAAATATCAGATCTCTTGGTGATCATCTCTATGTTCAGTAGATGTTAGAAATGCAGAGCTATCTTTGAATAAAACTTAATTGTTATGATTCTTTCCCAAGATTTTTTAAATTATACTAGTGTATCAGGAGTGGTCACAGGAATATTTGAATGATCTCCTAGACTAGAGCTGGACATATACCCTCTTTCTTTCTCATGTGAAGAAATTCAGGACTTAAATGGGGGAAAGCATGATGGAGAGCAATTTATTGAAAATCAGTGGAAAATGAAAAAGAAATGGTATTGTCACCACAGCAAACTGGAGTCCACTTGAACAGAAAAAGGAAATAGATGTGGCATTTGATAAAGAGATCAAAATTCTGGTACAGAGACATGATATAGTAGTGATGGGAGGCCTTAATTATCTGATCATTTGCTGAAACTGCCAAAAACAGAGTGCCTAGTAATTTCTTGACTTGCCAGATATAATTACTTTTGTACTAGAGTCTTTCCCCATTCTGTGAAAGGTTAAGTGCTTCATAACTTCGAGGGAAATGATGGCTCCCCTATACTCTACTCTTATCTTCTAGAATATACTGTTCAATTCTGGACACTTACTTTGTGAAATGGTATTAATAAGTTATTAAGACTTCAAGGGGGAACAACCAGGATAGGGAAGTTCCTGGAGACACTCAATATGAGGATTGATTGAAATAACTTGAAATTACTAATCTGGAGATGTGTGGAGGGGAAGGAAAGAATGATAGCTGTTTTTAAATGCCTGAGAGGTTGTGACATGGAAAGAGAAAAATGACTTGTTCTGCTTGGTCCCAAAAGATGGAGTTAGGTACAAAAAATGGAGACTTTAAGAAGACACATTTAACTTTGGAGTAAGGGGAAAAATTGATAAAAGCTGAGCTATCTAAAAGTGGAATGGACTACCTGGGGAAGTAGTGTGTTCTCTAACAACCCAAAGAGGTGATTGTAGGATATGTGTTACAGGCATAGGGTTTGGATTAGAGGATTCCAAAGGTACCTTCTACCTCTGAGGCCCTGTGGGTCTGTGATCATGGCTCAATTCTGAACATCTCAGGCCTAAACTCTACAAAATACTTGAATTAACTTTTAGGAGTTTTAAATTTGTGCAGGATTTGCAATAAAGTTTATGACATTTATAGCAAGCAATGTTTTATTGTGTTTTATTTCTCTCTTTTTATGGCCTACCCTATAATTTCACTAGCCCTACCCAGTATTTCTAGTCCTAATGAAACTTACGGTAAATGAAACTGTGAATCAAATAAGAGTGGGTATTTTTTGGCATTAAGTAATATAAATTAAATTCCAGATTTCCCCAGTCAAATTTTCAAAGGGCCTCCCCTGCCCACCTAGTACAGAACTGTTCTCCTTTGGATGGTATTTATTTCTGTAGTTGAATTTATAATTCTCAAAGTCAACATTGAACAGTGGATAGACTGCTGGCCTTTACAGTCAAGAAGACCCAGGTTCACATGCCTTTTTGACACATACTTTGTTGCTCTCTGAAAGTCACTTTATCACTCAGTGCTCAGGCAACTCTTTAAGATTATACATTTCAGAGAAGGCGCAATCTGCATTTCCTCAGCTAGGAGTTCCCTATATTAATGAAAGCACAGGTTCAGTCTCTATTTTTATTACTGAATTGCCCTAAATCATTGTTTTTCCATCCTTGTGGCTACAAGTAGACACAATTTTAGGTATAATAACACTTGAAGGCCATTTGTTAAGCTTTTTTGAAAGGTCATCTACTAATGATGGGGTATGTTCAGTACTGGTGGAGCTGATATTTTAATAGGAATAATATGGTGTGTAATATGGTAAGCTTGTTTTGATCCAGGAAGTCACAGAATTGGTGAGTAGAGAAGCATGGTTGGTTGTGGGGCTGAGACTGGCTGGATATAATGGTCTCTCACTTATTAGGATAGTATCAACTAAAGGTGGGATTTCCAAAGTTTAATGGCTTAGCTCTTCTAGGTCATAGTCTTTGGCAATTTCATTAAGGAGTTATTGATGCAATAATATTAGTGGCAAAGCAGGAAGATAGATGGGGGAAGAATGGTTGGGAGTCTGGAGTGAGTTAGACTATAATAGTTTCTAACTCATAAGCACAGCATGGGGTCAGGCTGGGAGAACCATTGCTATTCAAAAGAAATAAGGCTAGCTAGTCACAGTGGAAAACAAACAAACAAAATCAGAATTGTTGAAAAACTTTTCCTGATTTTGATATGCTTTGGACAGGCAGCCATTTGAATTAGTTCATGAGCGTGCATCCTGGACAATACTGAAAAATGACTAATACGTCCATCATTGTATTAGATCATTTGAGCTCTGGAGTTCTGAACTATATAGTACAACTAACGTCATACTGGGTCCCTGTATTGTCTGACATCAATATGGTGAACAATGAAGGGAGCGGGCACTAAACTGCCTACAAAATAGCAGGTGAAATTTTTAGTACTTCATTGTAAAGTTATACAATGCTTTCAATGATTTCCAAACTTCTCTGTCACCAAAGTAGATCTTTTTTCCCGAAGTGTATCTTTATAACACTAATATTTTCACAGTGATGCTATAATTTTCAATCTACTTGCTAGGGGATGGAAGGAAGAGATATGGAGAGAAATTTAGGAAATATGAAAACAAAAGTTATGAACAAAAATAATACAAATGACATCAGAGACACGAATGTCCAGAAGAGGTGATGAGCCAGTCCTAGAACAAGAGTGAGGTGTAACAGTTTGATATGCCCCAAGTATTTAAAGAAGGCCTCCACTGTTCCAGGTAGATCTAGTACACATAGCTTTTGGAAACTCATGAAGGAGGATATCACAGGATGACAAGGAATTAATTTGATTGGAGCAGAGGAGCTGGTACCCATGAAGGATGCAATTGAAAATAACAGGGTGTCCTAGAAGTCATTAAAACTTGAAACTGCACTGAGACTTGGGGAGGCATCAATTTGAGCTTTATAGGATTTAGAACTGGAATGGGTTCTAGCTATCCTCTTATCTAGTCTGCTCAAGTGAGGACACTGAGGTCAGTAGAAGAGATTGGTTTTCTCAAAGTCGCACAAAGGAGGAGAGGAGCAGAGAAGGGATTTAAACCTAGGGTCTTTGATCACACTTCTAAAGATTTTCCCAGTATACCACTTTACCTGTGAATATGTCTATCTTCTTATTTCCTACTATAAATCGTAAGAACTCCTTAAGAGCAGGAATTGTTTAGAATCTTATTCCGCACCCCACATTTTTAGTATGGGAGTCTATTAGTTGATGGATTCTTCATTCATTCATTCATCCATTCATTTAACTTGTTTATTCATTTATCTCTCTGTCTATCTGCCTATCTGTCTGTCTATCTAATCAGCTTGAGTCTCCCTATCTTGCCAAGGCTAGATGTATAGGGGTCATTCACAAGTCCAATCTCATGGATGATCAGTATGAAAGCTTTGACCTGCTCTGTTTTGGAGGCAGTTTGGTGCCTGCTCCTTTTCCACCCACTTGTGGATTCACCCTATTGATGTCAAACAATGTAGGCACTCAACGGATTTTAGTCCTACTAACTACTAGTTCAGAACTCAGATGATCCACCAACCTCCCCAGTAGTGGGAATTACTGGGGTGCTTCACTAAAGCATTAAATGACTTTTATATGTCTTTAAGGGTTCCATTTATTTTTGACAATTATCACTTGCCAATATAAAAATAAGTTTATGATTTTTTTGATATGTTCTTTAAAGGAAAAACATTTAAGCTAAAAAATTATAAAATTTCTCCTCAACTTGAAGCTTCTAAACTAATGGATTGAAAAAACCATAATTCTTGCATTATTATTAGAAATGATTTGCCTATAACAGATACTAATATGTAGAAGTAATCAAATGCATGGTCACTTTCCTTATCAGTATATTAACATTCGCCAGAAATGAAATGATACATTTTCAGGTTGGCATCTTTATCAAATGCACTTTATAGTAGTTACGTAATCATTGAAGTGTGGTCTTGTCGTATTATTTGTACCTATTTCAATCCTAAAAAATCTTGAGACCCGATGACCCTAGGCAACAAAGGCAGCGAATGACCTTGAATATTGCCAAATATTTTGTCCAGTTCTTTAACTTGCCCTTTGCAGCTGATTGAACATCCAAGGAGTGAGATTAAACCTATCTTTTTCACTAATCAAATTCTGTAATCCTTGGGTCATTGAGAGTTCCAATTTGACAGATACAAGTTTGTGGGTCTGTGAGACCAAGAGCTTCTTGAATCTGGCATGTACCTTTTAAATCTGAGGCTTACAATGAATTCCTATGAGGCTTGACTGGAACTTACTGCCAATTAAAAGTACTGTACTTCCAAGAACCACCTAATCACTATTTATTTCAAGAAATATGTGCCACAGCCATAGTCTAACATTTCAAATGTAGACTGTCAAGGCAGTGAGGCACAGGGAATAGAATGATAAATTTGTGTCAGGAAGATGTGGCTTTAAATCCTGATTTTTCCATTCACTACAGGGTGACCATGGGCAGGTAATGTAACCTTTCTGATCCGCAGGTAGTTCTCTAAGAGGGTAATTTAGAGACGGGTTGTGGTTGTCATGATTGGAAAGAGTTTTCAGATTTCCCACATAGATGAAGACTTAAATTCTTAATATAGTAGTATATACTACTATATGTTTGTCAAGTCCTGGTAACATCAGTAATATTGTTGTACCAGAAATTATTTTTTAATTTATTAAATAATGGATATAATAAGTTAATTATCAGATAGGGCTAGAAGGATTATGAGCGCATGGTACTGACATGGGCAGGACAGGAGATATTATAGTAGTTGCTGGAGAAGGTGCTTTCCGTTCTCATCTAGGAATCCTTTGAGAGCAACGTGAACTGGGATAAGCTGGAGAAATTGACTCAGAGATTTATAGGGTAAGGCTTTAAAATTTGTCCGTAAATTATGCTTCTCATTTAAGATCCTTTTTTTCAACATGAGCTTCCCTAATGGAGCTCTCCCTTTGCTAATTTGGACTGATAGCTTACTTGAACTGTTCATCAAAATGGTCTCAACAGGTTAGAAAAATGAGCCAAATGGAATAAGCTAAAATTTTAATAAATGTAAAGTCCTATTCTTGATTTTAAGAATTAGTTACAAAAGTACACAATAGAGACAGTGGTGCTAGAAAATATTCCTGCAATAAAACCTTGTCATTTTGGTGCATGGCGAGTTCAAGTTGTCAACAATCTGATATGGAAGCCAGAAAAATGAGTGTACTTTTAGTCACATGATGAGAAACAGTGGCAGAAATAGCAATTTTTTTTTCAGCACTGGAAGAATCAAGCATGCTGCAATAACTATAATAGCTGTCATTTCCATAGGACTTTAAGATTTGCAAAGAGTTTTAAAGATATAATCTCATTTTGTTCTTAAAATAACCCTGGGAAGTGGATAGTATATTATCTTTATTTTATATATGAGGAAACTGAGTCAGACAGAGGTAATTTAATTTGCCCAGGGTCACGTGGCCATTAAGTGTTTAAGGTGGAATTTAAATTCATGTCTTCATGATTCCAGCTTCAGTGTTGTATCCCACTGGGCCACCTAACTGCCATGAGGAGATGTATTTGATAAAAAAATAATAATATATTCATTTGTTCTGTGCAAATTCACTTTAAATAAAAGTAATTATATATATTATAATTTTGCTTTGAAATAAAAAAGTTCATTCTACTCTTTTATTTGCTTTATGCATAAAAAATAATGCACTTGATAAATTGATGCAGCTTGACCATTTGAAATAATCTTAAATTTCTGCCCCTTTGGTATTTTTAAAAGAGTAGAGAGATGGTTTTGCTTTCTTGCCACCTGAGATATAAAAAGTCTAGCCTCCAGGGAGTTTATATCCAAGGTTTAGTGGAATTATCATTTCCCTATAGGGTGCCTTTCTGACTTAGTCTTGCCACTTAGTGGCCACGGTGAACGTAGAGGTGGAGAGCAATAGTGTTTTATTTGAATTTAATGAGGAATCATCTCCTTTTAAATCTTATTATCAGTAAAGTTGCTTTTATTGCATTTCATGGTCTTTGAGGGTTTTATTGTATTTTAATCACAAGCCTGAATCACTGAACTAACCTGAGCTAGGCAAATAGATGGCACATTAGAGAAAGCACTGGGCCTGAACTCAGAAAGACCTGAGTTCAAATTCCTCCTCCTCATTCTTATTTTCCTATTATTTTTGTTATATGTTAATGTTACAAGTATAGTGTCCAAAATGAAGATTGTTACTGCATCACTCACTGTATTCTGTTTATTCAGACAACAGAGAATTGTGTTCAGTTCCAGGAAATACATTTTAGAAAAGGCATGGACAAGCTGGACATTGACATTCATAAGAAAGCAACCTAGATTATGAGGATCCCTGGAAGACTTTTCCATATAAGAACTGGTTGAAGTAACTGAGCCTGTAAAACCTGGAGAAAAAAAATGACATGTGGAAACCTAATAATTCTTTCTAAGCATTTAAAAGTCAGTCAACTAGAGGAAGGATTAGACTTTTTCCCCTTAGGTTTCAGAGGGGAAAACTAGTCATGGTAACCAAACCTTTCCCCCCAATTAAAGCATGCCCTGAGGAGAAGAGTCTCATTTGGGTGCTAGTGGGCTCCCCATATCATAGTTTTTCAAGCAGAAGCTGAGCATCACGTATTGTAGAGAGGATTCCTATTCAGGTATTCAGGTGTGGGGTTGACTAGATGAACTCTGTAGCCCCTTCCAACTCTGAGATGTGATTTTGGTTGCCAGTTATCTTAAAATTCAGAATTAATTCTACTATTTAGTATTTTCATTTTCTATCTGGACCAAAGGACAAAGGACTGCATTTCTTGGGGGGAGGGGTCATTAGCAGTCCACTAATGGCTAGGAGACAGCACCCTTGCACTAACTGTTCTGTTCTGAAAGTCTATATACTATAGACTTTAGACTGTAGACTTTATAGACTATATAAAGGATTTCACTGCCTTTAAAATGGAAAAGTAAAATGTCTATTGTGCTAGTCATTTTTGTTCTTGCATGAAATTATTTAATTCTCATGAAAAAGTGTTTGATATATACATCTATGCATACATACATATATTGAATATGCATTTATTCTGGCAATGTATGTATATTCACTTTAATCACTTTTGAACTATTTAAATTTTGCTAGTCAAGATAAAAAAAATATAGCTATGAAAATAAAAATCACACATTTGTTCTTTGACTTAGGGCCTCTTCCTTAGTCTCTGGGTTCAAATGGGTGGATTTATATTGGGGACAGTCTTAAAATATCAATATTTCTTTGGATTAATTTTGCCCTCACCTAGAGTTTCCTCTGGGAAATTTCCAAATATAGAGAAGCTATTCATGGTGCTTAGATTCCTTCAGATGTGACCAAGCTCCTTTGTTCCTAAGCTATCAAGAAAAAAAAATAATAGCTACTGGACCCAGGGAAACCTACAAAATGTGACCAAAAAGATATACAGGAATCACATAGAGCTTTCATAATAACTCATATGATCCCTGATATTATAGAAAAATCCCTATCCTTACAAACTATCCTTTTAAACTTCTTCTCCTACTCCATCTTCTTCTCCTTCTCCTTTTCCTCCTTTTTCTCCTCCTCCTCCTCCTTCTTCCCTTTTAACCAATCACTACATTTATTTATTCAGTTTCCTATGGTGTGTTTTATTTCCCCCACTTAATGGCACTTTTCCCCAATTACATGTAAAGATAGTTTTCAGCATTCATTTTTTATAAAATTTTGAGTTCCAAATTTTTCTCCCTCCATCCATCCCTTCTGTCTTCCCCAAGACAGAAAGCACTCTGATATGTTATACATGTACAAATATATTAACATATTTCCACGTTAGTCATGTTGTGAAAAAAGAATCAGAACAAAAGGAAAAACACATGAAAAGTAAAAGCAAAAAGCAAAAAAAAAATAGTCTGCTTCCATCTGCATTCAGACTCCATTGTTCTTTCTTTGGATGTGAATAGCATTTTCCATTAAGAATCATTTGGAATTGTCTTGGATTGCTGAAAAGAGTCTGTCTTAGTTGAGCTGTTATTCTGCGCAATGTTATGGCTCTGTTCAATTCACTTAGCATCAGTTCATGTATGTCTTTCCAGGTTTTTCTGAAATCAGCCTACTCTTCATTTCTTATACCACAATAAATAGCATTCCATTCCATTCATATACCACAACTTGTTCAGCCACTCCCCAATTGATGGGCATCACTTCACTTTCCAATTCTTGGCTGCCAGAAAAAAGAACTGCTATAAATGTTTTTGTTCATGTGGGTTCTTTTTCCTTTTAAATGATCTCTTTAGGATACAGACCTAGTAGTAGTTATTGCTGGATGAAAGGCATGCACAGTTTTATAGTCTTTTGGCATAGTTCCAAATTACTCTCCAGAATGTTTGGATTAGTTCACAATTCCACAAACAATTCATTAGTGTTGCAGTGTTGCAATTTTTCCCATGTCCTTTCCAGCATTTTTCATTTTCCTGTTTGGTCATGTTAGCCAATCTGATGGGTATGATGTGGTACTTCAGAGTTGTTTTAATTTGCATTTTTCTGATCAATAGTGATTTAGAGCATTTTTTCATAAGACTATAGATGGCTTTAGTTTTTTTCATTTGAAAACTGCCTGTTCATTCACCATTTATCAGTTGAAGAATGATTTGTATTCTCATAAATTTGACTCAGTTCCCTATATATTTGAGAGATAAGGCCTTTATCAGAGACACTGGCTGAATTTTTTTTTGCCAGCTTTCTGCTTCCCTTCTAATCTTGGTTGCATTGGCCTTGTCTGTGTAAAAAAGCTTTTAATTTACTGTAAGCAAAATTATCCATTTTGCATTTCATAATGTTTTCTACCTTTTGTTTGGTCATAAATTCTTACCTTCTCCATAGATCTGAAAGGTAAACAATTCCTTGCTCTCCTAATTTTCTTGTGGTACCATCTATTATGTCTAAATCATGTATTCATTTTGACCTTATCTTGGTATATGGCTGGTTGGAGTTGTCAGTCTATGTCTAGTTTCTACCATATTATTTTCTAATTTTTCCAGCAGTTTTTGTCAAACAGTGAGTTCTTATCCCAGAAGATACAGTATTTAGATTTATCAAACAGTAGATTACTGTAATCATTGACCACTGTGTCTTGTGTACCTATTCCTTAACCTGTCCCAAATAATTTTAATGATTGCTACTTTATGATATAATTTTAGATCTGGCGTGGCTAGACTACTCTCCTTTGCATTTTTTCATTAATTCCCTTGATATTCTTGACTTCTTGCTCTTCCAGATGAATTTCAGTATTATTTTTTTCTAGCTCTACAAAACAGTTTTTGGTGGTTTGATTGGTATGACACTGAATAAGTAAATAAATATAGGTAGAATTAGCTAGGCCTAACCAAGAACAATTGATATTTTTCCAATTATTTAGATATGACTTTGTTTGTGTGAAAAGCATTTTGTAATTGTGTGAATATAGTTACTTTTTGTCTTGGCAAGTAGACCCCCAATTATTATATATTGTTTATAATTATTTTAAAATGAATTTCTCTTTCTATCTCTTGCTGCTGGACTTTGTTGGTAATATATAACAATGCTGATGATTTATGTGGGTTCATTTTATATCCTGCAACTTTGTTCAAAGTTGTTAATTGTTTCAAGGTATTATTTAGTTGATTCTCTAGGATTCTTTAAGTATAACATATATGCAAGGAGTTATAGTTTTTTTCCTTGTTGCTTATTCTAATTCCTTCAACTTCTTTTTATTTTATTTTTGTTAAAGCTAATATTTCTAGTACAATATTGAGCACCACTGGGGATAATGAGCATCCTTTTTTTCACCCCTGATCTTACTGGGAAGGCTTCTAGCTTATTCTCATTACAGATAATGCTTGCTAACTGATAATTAATAGAAGAAGGTACTAATATTAAGGGTCATCAGGAAAGTTTTCCTAAAGATCTCTTTTAGCTCTAAATCTATATTTATTCAGTCCTATCGATTTCAACATGACTTCCTTAAAATTCAAACAAAGGGGAAAGAGATCAATTTCACTTGAAAGAAAAATACAACAAAAATAATCTAAAGCAGATATCTGAAATATCTGCCAAAACCTTAAGAGTGTATGGGAATGTGGAACTGTGGAAATGACAACTAGTCTTGAGATGAAATGAAGAGCCGACATTTCCATGACTCTTCATAGGAATTAGTTATTGAAGTATTTTTGCTTCTGGAAATTGTAACTTTTTTCTTTAAAAAAAAGAATAAAACAATGGCACCTCTCAGGAGCAACAGCCATGCAAAGTGACCTGCCCTCACAGTACTCTCCAGCCTCAGCCTAAACACATCCTTTTTGGGGTCTTGGGTCCTATAGGGATATGCAGTTGACAAGTTAATGCACTTAGCTTAGGGGAGTGCCAATTTCCCATCTGACTTCACTGTATTTGGTACAGATGTGTCATGTCCCTGAAACATCACATTTTTTCCAGTGGTTTATCTAGGTTCTCATTTTACAAAGTAACTGTCAAACTACTTATTGAGAAGGTGAACAAGGAATGTTTTGGTTTCAAATTCTGCTAACTTTTAGGTACCATAGCATTTCAGACTAGAAGGACTCGGAGTACTTAAAACAGAAACCATTTAAATAAGAAAAAGGACCAGGTGAATGTACCACATGCGTCTCTAAGTATTATTCATAAAGTGCTTTAGTTTTAGGTAGAGACTCATTTACTCAAATATGCTAATTTTTCAGAGATGTTTGAATTATAAAATGAGGAATTGGATTTTTAAAAAAGTGTATGCTTTATTTTCAAGAATTAAATAGGTAATGAATCTTGATGGTTCTGCTTGATGGCAGCCTTAGTTGTTTGGTTTTCTCATCTGTAAAATGAGCAAGCTGGATTTCTTACTCCATCATTCAGTTGTGTCAGACTATTCATGATCCCATGGACTAAGTACACCAGGACCTTCTATACTCAACGATCTTTTGAAATTTGTCCAAGCTCATGTTCATTTTTTCTATGACATTATCTATGCATCTCATCCTCTGCTACCCTTTTTTCTTTTTGCCCTCAATCTTTCTAAATATTGGGTCTTTTTTAATGTCTTGTCTTCTCATTATGTGACCAAAGGTTAGATTATGACTTTTAAGATCCCTTCCAATCTAAATCAATAATTTCTATATTTCTCTCCCACCCCATGGACAAACTGAGAAGGGAGAAAGACCTTAGCTCAAAAAGGCCAATATGTTCCACTGCATCTGGGGTCATCTCTAGTTGTCCTGATCTAATATCTTGCTACTGGATCCAGATGGCTCTAGAGGAGAAAATGAGGCTGGTGACTTTGCACAGCCTTGCCTCACTTAAATCCAATTCACTTGTAAGTCAAGATATCACCCTCCTGATGTCATTGGCCTCTTCAAAAACAACAATCAACAACAAGAAATAAATGCCTAAAAATGGTGCTTGAGTGAGAAAAAGTGACCATAAAATGTATTGAAAAACTTGTATAAGATTTTCTTCTTTATGGTTTATATCTCTCTTTACTTTCTATTTATTTTGTATATATCTCAAATATTCATAGTTGTTTATATATATCCTTTCCTTATTTAGAATATGACCTCTTTGAGGATAGGGATTGTTTTTATTTTTCTTTGCAGTGGACATATAAGTATTTAATAAATTCTTTTAGACTTGCTGATTTGTTAAAATGATCTGAGAAGAGTCATGGGCAAAGTGTCTTCCCTGTTCATCCATGCTCCTCCTGTTCATGTTTCTGTTCAAAGTCAATTCTCAGAATTTCCTGGTCACTCATTTGCAGTGTTGGATTTCCCTTATTTCAGTGATTTGGAGCATCTAAAATATAAGGAATTCACTATCTTTTGATACTAGCCTAGAGAGGCAGAAGGGGAATTTTGCCTAGCCCCATAGTCTATGTATGCATGTACATGCTACATAAATCAGATTTCTATATTTCTATTTCTGTGAGACTATATTAAAACATCAAAAATGATTGGACATAGCAAAGTTTTCCAGAGATAGAGAAGCATCAGAAGTTTTCCATTGTGTTTGTCTGAAAAAGTAGTACTAGAAACAATGTGTTAGCAGAGTTGAATTTTGGACCAGAGACTAACTAGTTTTTCAGGCAGTTTTTAAGGTTCTATTGCTTCTCTTGAAATAAATTTGGAATAGAACTTGAGCAGAGCCCTGAATGTTTCTTCATGGTTATAATGAGTATTTCTGACTGAATACTCAGAAGGTTTTTTAAATGAAAAACATAAAAACCAAATAACTCACATTATAAGTAACTACTAGCCCATGGAGCAGAAGGAAAGGTGAACACAGAAGGTAATTATCTAAAGATATTGCTCAGAGTAGTCCTGGGCTAAAAGATTTATACACTTGGGACTCACTCATGCTGGACTTCAGGAATAAAAGAAGACAGTAAGTTCCAAGGTTCATGTTCATCACTTAAACCCCTTTTTGGATCAAACCTCACTTTTAGCCCATGAAAAAGAAAAAAAAGATACATTGATTTTATAGGATTCCAGAGTAAATGTCCATGGATCCACAATGTGTACTGATTTTTTAAAAATTAATTTTTAAAAATTTATTTATTTTTAGTTTACAACATTCAGTTCCACAAGCTTTTGAGTTCCATGTAGGAAGGTAAACAGTTCAACTTTGGTAAGTCCCTTATGACTTCTCTTTGCTGTTTACTTTTTCATGCTTCTTTTCACTTTTGTGTTTGGAAGTCATATTTTCTTTTCAGCTCTGGTCTTTTCATCAAGAGTGCATGTGTGTATGTGTGTGTGCATGCACGCATGTACATGTGTGTGCATGTGTGTGTGTATGTGTGTGTATAATCCCGCCAAATACCGAGATACTGAAAAGTTTCAAGAGTTACAAATATTGTCTTTCCATGTAGGAATGTAAACAGTTCAACTTTGGTAAGTCCCTTATGACTTCTCTTTGCTGTTACCAAGAGTGCTTGAAAATCCTTTCTTTCATTGAAAGACCAGTTTTTCCCCTGAAGTATTATACTCAGTTTTGCTAGGTAGGTGATTCTTGGTTTTAGTCCTAGTTCCTTTGACTTCTGGAATATCCTATTCCACACCCTTTGATCCCTTAACGTAGAAGCTGCTAGATCTTGTGTTAACTTGATTGTAGTTCCACAATACTGGAATTCTTTCTTTCTAGCTGCTTGCAACATTTTCTCCTTGACGTGGGAACTCTGTAATTTGGCCACAATGTTCCTAGGAGTTTCTGTTTTTTGGATCTCTTTCAGGTGCTGATCGGTGAATTCCTTGAATACTTATTTTGCCCTCTGGTTCTAGAATATCAGGGCAATTTTCCTTGATAATTTCATGAAGGATGATGTCTAGGCTCTTTTTTTTGATCATGGCTTTCAGGTAGCGCCGTAATTTTTAAATTGTCTCTCCTGGTTCTATTTTCCAGGTCAGTTGTTTTTCCAATGAGATATTTCACATTATCTTCCATTTTTTCATTCTTTTGGTTTTGTTTTGTGATTTCTTGGTTTCTCAGAAAGTCATTAGCCTCCATCTGTTCCATTCTAATTTTGAGAGAACTATTTTC
>JAQQSK010004241.1:0-91401 GCA_028658325.1 Potorous gilbertii
AAGATGGTAAGATACAAAGTCTTTTTATGAGATTATAAATGGAAGTATTTTCAACTGAATTATGTAGCACAAAAATGAGGCATCTTTCTAAAAGGATGACATATAGATACAAGAAGAAAACTAAAGATTAAAATGAGGACACATAGATGATTTCAAATAATGTCAATGAATGCAGAAAACATTATGGAGTTTGTAAAAAGGCTTTTAAAAAGTCAACTGTTATTTACCAACTAATTCCAGGAAACAAGTATTCTGATATTTTAAATAAATACTGTACTAAAATAAAAAGAAAATTCTGAAAGATTTTGTTTCTCTTTTAGGAACTGAAAAAAGACAAGCTGTAAGGGACCTAAATGAAAGAGAGTTAAGAATATTTTTATGAGAAGTAGTCTTTTTTTTTCATCAAGCAGAAACGTCTAACTAGTCTTATCTAATTACTAGGGATTCAAACTATGTCTTTTATAAATATGCCATGTAAGCAAAAACTGAAATTTATTAAATTAACACTTTTCTGGAACCTACAAAAACACACTTTACCAACTGGGCAAATACCAAGGCAAATATTGCCATGAGGCAATACACCAGTCACCCAGCCCTAGTTCTGACTCTGTTTGGAGCTCATAAGTTACAGGATCTTCTTATCATTATTACATTAATAGAAAATGGGAGGGAGAGGAAAGAAGGCACAGACACAGAATACACCGGATCAAGTAATCCTTTAATATAACTGTGCTCCCACTAATCCCACTGAACAACCACTTAAAAGCTTTCATTTTGGAACTGCGTTAGAACAATGATAATATCTATTCACTCTAAGCCCCAGGATGAGAACCTGATGATATACTCCATATCATTAGCATAAGATGGACTCCATTCTTTGATTCTCAGTCTTTCAAATGGCTGCATAAACAATGCCAAAATTCCACAAATATAAACATAATAATGTTTCAGTAATGTTATTAGTCTTAAACCACGTGGAATGCCAAGGGTTGGATGCTGAACATTTTGATGTTCTCACTGATCTGGAATTCGCTGTTCATGAAAATCTGCTTTAATGAGGAATAACAACTCTTGACAAAGGATCATCATTACCTTTCTTCATTTCAAAAATTGCCTTGACATGATGAGGTGCTCTGATCAATCCCAGATTCTCCTTTGTTGTGGAAATATCTATTAAACAATAGGAACCACGGCCTCAAAGGCCAAAATGTCAGGATTACTAATATTATGTTGAGGAAACTTTTATCTCTGACAGCATAGCACAAATGAGAGGAGAGGGCAAAAAAATAGCATAGAAAAAAACATACCCTTCCATCTCAATGACAGGATTCCTCCTTCCATTGTCTGTCTGAATAATCAACTTGCAGAGAATGGCTTTCTTCTGTAGAGTTTTAGCCCAGACAAAGAATTTCTATCTGGCTAGCCTCTATATCTTTCTGAAATTTGAGAGTCCTGGAGCCCAGCTCGCTCATAGCCACAAGTCTGTGGACTGTAAAATCTGGGCGTAGGTCAGTTGGTATAGCACCAATCTGGCTAGGGCTTTTAGCATCACTAATTTCAGTCCTAGTACGTATCTGAGTAGCATAGTTGATAACCCTGACCTCACAACAGGCAACTGTGCACAGTTCTTATACATGGCACTTAGAAGAAGAAGGTAAAAGCTCAGGCCAAACACCATGGGCACTATAGCTATACTATTATTTCTGGGAAATTGTCAGAAAGCTTTCCCACATCTTTTCTCTGAGAATAGCAGTTCAAATATACTACTACTACTACTAGGCAAGTCACTTAACCTGTTTTCCTCAGTTTCTTCATCTGTAAAATATGAACTGGAGAAGAAAATGGCAAACCATTCTAGTACGTCTGCCAAAAAAAACCCCAAATGGGGTCACAAGGAGTTGGACATGACTAAAATAACTGAACAGAACCAATAAGGAGATTATTAGAAGGCAGCTAGATAGCTCAGTGGAGAGGGTGCTGGACAGAAGTCAGGAAGACCTGAGTTCACATTCAGTCTCAGACTCTTTCTACCTATGTGAAGTCACTTGCACAAATCACTTAACTTTTGTTTGCCTTTATCCACTGCATAAGGAAATAGAAAACCACTCCAGTATCTTTGCCAAGAAAAGACCATGGACAGAATTGGCATGATATAGTCCACTGGGTCACCAAGAGTCAGACATAACTGAGTAACCGCACAACAAATGGCTGCTCTTTATGTGAAATTTGTCCATGTACTGCCTAAAATCTGCCACAGGAGGGTTCACACAATAAGTTAGGTGCCTTTGTTGTTTTCCATTACTTCAAAACAATACTAATTGAGTGTTTGGGATGTCCATCAACTATCCCTTGCTTTCATCATATAATGAACCCCCATCCTTTCTTTGATGACATTATTTACTCAGCTGGGTACTGAGTATTTACTACTGGGTATTGAAACCCACTCAAGGTTATCATGAACTCCATTTTCTATCATTCAAACCATGATATACAGTTGGATGGACAACCTGGAGAGGAAATATGTATGTGTGTACGGTTGTGTACATGTGTGGGTAAGTGTGTACACTGGGGTGTGTTGGAGGAACAAATGGACAATTATGTTGGGAACAGAACAAGAGGAGAAAAACAGGTTGGATTATTTTGGGGAAACTGTAAAATTATTTTAAAGATCCCAAGTATCTCCCTAAATCAAAGGCCATCTTCTTAATATCACTATTTTTCCTGTGCTGTTGTAGAGCTGTGATCCTGTCACACCAAAGCTTCATATATATTCAGTGCTTAATAAATATTAGTTAAGTTAAACTGAATTATCTCATTTGATTTCACAGTAACTTTGTGGGTTAGGCAGGACAGGTATAGTACTACCACAATTTCACTTAGGAAAAAACTCAGGATCAAAGAATTTACCTAACTTTTGACCAGATCTTAATTTCTAGTTCAGTGTTCTTTCTACTATACTAGGGGTCTCCAAAGTACAGTGTGCAAGACTGGAGTGCAGGGAAAAAATATTAGAACTTTTCCCTATGTTTCTTATCTAAAGGTAAGAAATGAAATTTTATAATCTTTCAAATCTTTTTTGATTTGATTAAAACTTCAAAAAAAGTCAAATTGATCAGTTACTTCTAAATACAAGGAAATTTCTGTATAGACCTTATAAACAATAGACATCAATTACATGAACCCCAAAAATTACACCAATCAGAGATTATTTGTCTGATATCAAGATCAACCAAATGGCTACAGAGTAGGAAGAGTACAATCAAATGCCCCCTCAGAATTATTCCAAAAATAACTAAAAAATGTGCTAGACTGATTTTGGAGCAAAAAAGAAAGAAAAATCATGAGTCATTTTTTTTCCAGCCCATGTCAGCAGAGAGAGAGTTCTCTGGACTGTGGTGATGAGGTATAGTCAAGAGGGTACACCAGATGGACACTTCCAAAGGTGGGACTGAACTGTAGCTATACTAGGGTAAGAAAAGGTCCAATATCTAGCATGGAAGAACCTAACTCCATGCAAAAAGAAGAAAAATGACATATCTGTACAAAAATATTTCTTTTAAAGCAGATCTTTTCACAGTGGCAAAGAACCGGAAATTAGGAGGATGCTCGGTAACTAGAGAATAGCTGAACAAGTTGTATATATGATTGTGATGGAATACTGTTATGCTTTAAGAAACAACAAGCATAATGCTTTCAAAAAAAAAAACCCTGGAAAGGCTTTTATGATTTGATGCAAAGTGAAATGAGCAAAAACCAGGAGAACACTGTAGAGAGTAACAGCAATATTGTACAAGGATCAAATGAAAATGACTTAGCTATTCAAAAGAACAATAATCCAAGACAATTCTGAAGGACTTAAAATGAAAAATGCAATTCCATCTCCTGAGAACAAAATGACAGAGTCTAAATACAGAGGCGTGTTGTTTTCCCACTTTATTTTTCTTGATATTTTCTTTGTAACAGGGCTAATGTTTTGTATGACTATAAATGTATAATATATATCAAATTACTTTTCTAGGATGGGGAGAAGAAGGAGGGAGATGGAGAGAATTTGGAACTTGAAAATTCAAAATATTAATGTAAAAAACATTTTACATGTAAATGAGAAAAAATAAGATTCTTGCTCTTAAAAATAAAAAGTGTATGTTTTTAAATTTTAGGAACTGCCATTTTCAAAGCATATGGACTGTATATTTAGATATGACTCACATGACATTAAATGCTATACTTGACTTGAGAATGGCAATATTTTTTAAGACAATGTCTAATTCCAATTAAATCTAGTCTTTACAAACTGCTTTCTACAAGTGAAGTACAATTCTAGGCATTGTGGACACTAAAACCAAATAAAAACTTTTTAAGTCAGCCAAGAAAACCAAATAAAAACTTTTTAAGTCAGCCGTCACCCTCTAACAATACATTCTACTACTGGGATACAACAGGAAAATGAGGGAGAATTCACTAAAAACTGAATCAAAAAAGGATTTCTGTAAAAATGTCCCATGAGCTGCCATTTTTTTTTTCTGTTACATTTTAAGTTCTGAACTGTCTCCCTTCCTCGCTCCTCCATCCCTACTCTGCACTAGAGAAGGTCACCACTTGACACAGATTTATAAATATATGGAAAACCATACTATTTCTATTCATTTTATTTATCAGTTCTTTCTCTGGAAGTAGATAACACCTTCCTTCATAGGTACGTTATGGCAGATTTGATTATTTAGAGTACTTCTAATAACTTGGTTTCTCACAAATGTTCTTCAAACAATATTTGCTATTGCTGTAGACAATGTTCTCCTGGTTCTGCTCATTTCACTTTTCATTATTTCATGCAACAAGCTAAGGCTTTAAAGGAAATTAAGAATCCTAGAAGATGATGGTAACACAGGCAAAAAAAAAAAATCCTGTGCAAAAGCATCAAGGTGGGAGAAAGAATGTCAAAACAGGGAGGGACATAGGCCAGTTTTACGGCAATGTAGTGCGCAAGAAGGGGAATAATGTAAAATATGTCTGGAAAAAAGGCAATCAATTAAGTATTTATTAAGTGCCTAGCTGTAGGCCAGGCATTATGCCAAGCTCTGAGGATACAGAGAAAGGCAAAAGACAGTCCCTGCTCTCAGGGAGCTCACAATTTGGGATTGGGAGGGTGTGGGGGAAGGGGGCAACATGCAAAAAACGATATACCAAGCTACAGACAGGATAAATTGAAAATAACCAACAGAAGGAAAACACTGGCATTAAGGGAGATTGGGAAAAGCTTCCTAGAGGTGGGATTTTATCCAGGATCTGAAAGAAGCTAGGGAAGACAGGAGGTAGAGATTAAGAAGGAAAACATTCCAGACAAGGGGGATAGCCAGAAAGCTGTAACAGCAAGTACCCTGACACACCTCCTGGATGACCTGCCAGCAGAGGTTCTTAGATGTGCTTTTCCTAAGGAAAGCAACGTAAAAGGGGGTCAACAATCTATTTTAATTACATTCACCAACGGAGTAAACACAAACAGAAATAAAGACCAACAGACAGGGCTTCTAATTGTCTAACCACAAACAATACATACATCATAGATCAACAGACAGATCCAATTGTCGGACAATTACATACATACATAAATAGTTACCAGAGAGAGAAACACCAATATCTGGATTTTCAAAGCAGGGGTGGTGGGGGGGATGTTCCTTAACAGCTCTCATATGGCACAAGAATCTTTTTTCCAAAGAGTAAGCCCCAAAGCAAAACTTCACTTTTCAGAAATAACACTTTTCAGAGCCCAAAGTTGACCCAGAGCCTCATTAGAAATTACAAAAGGTGTGGGCCTACCAACAAAACAAGACTTCCCCAATTAAGCTTCCTTTAATGGGCTCTACCTGAGGCCTATTAATGAGCAGGGAAGATCTTTAACTCTTACAACAGCCCATGAAAATACTCCAAGTTGAGAGATGGAAGGCCTTCTGTGGGGAACAGCAAAGAGGCCAGTGTCACTGGATTGCAGGATCCTTGGGACATGAGGGGAGCAGGAAGGCAAATGTTTAAATGTAAGAAGACAAGAAACAGCAAGAGAGGTAGGAGGGGACCAGGTTACAAAGGGCTCTGGATGTCAAGAATAGGGTTTTATATTTGACACTGGAAGTGCTGGAGAGCCACTGGAGGGTGACACAGACAGACCTGTACTTTAGGAAGGTATCTTTAGCAGCTGAATGGAGAATGGACTGGGGCCAGAAAAAGAGTGATAGGCAGACCCACAATCGGACTATAATTATATCACCTCTATAAAATCTTGAGAATCATCTAAATGTTTTCATGAAAAGATGAAAAAAAATGGGCTGGCTTTCCCAAAAAGTGTTTTCAGCAGACCATATATTTAAAGTTGTATAAATTACTCAAAAGTATAGAAATTGTAAGATCATACTATGTTTGGGTTTTTTGACCCAGCAGAATGTAGACAGGCACCTGCCTAAAAGGCTCTCTTCCTACAAGATGTAGTTGGTGAAAAAAATTTAAGCAGGTTTCTCTGATAAAGACCTCACTGCTCAAACATAAAGAGAACTGAGTAAAATTTATAAAAATACTAGTCATTCCCAAATTGATAAATGATCAAAAGATATGATCAGCTTTCAGTTGAAATAACCAAAGTTATATATAGCCATATGAAAAATACTCTAGCCCACTATTTATCGGAGAAATGCAAATTAAAACAATTCTGAGGTATTACTTCATATCTGTTAGATTGGCTAAAAGGACAGAAAAGGTAAATGACAAATGTTGGAGAGTATGTAAGGAAAATGAGACATTAATGCACTGTTGGTGAAGTTGTGAACTGATTTAACCATTCTATAGAGCAATTTGGAACTATGCCCAAAGGGCTATAAAACCACACATACCCTTTGACCTAGTAATACCACTAAAAGGTCTGTATACCAAGAGATTAAAAAACAAAAAGGAAAAGGACAAAATATGAACAAAAATATTTATATCACCTCTTTCCTGGGAGCAAAGAGTTAGAAATTGAGGGGATATTGGGGAATGGTGGAACAAGTTGTGATAGGTGACTATGATGGAATACTATTATACTATAAGAAATGATGAGCTAGAGAAACCTGGAAGACCTACAGGAGCTGACGCAAAGTGAAATGTACTACGTACAAAGTAACAGCAATATTTAAGATGATCAGCTGTGAATGACTTAGCTATTCTCGGCAATACAAGGATCCAAGACAACTCTGAAGGACTTACGATGAAAAATGCTACCCATCCTCAGAGAAGGAACTGATGGTGTCTGGATACAAACCAAAGCATACTTTTTTACTTTATTTTTCTTGAGGGTTTTTTGTCTATTTTCTTTTACAATATGACTATTATGGAAATGTTTTGCATGACTACACACTTACAACTTACATTGAATCACTTGCATTCTCAATGGGGGTAGGGAGTGAAAAGGGAGAGAATTTGAAATTCAAAGTTTTAAAAGCAAATGTTAAAAATTGTTTTTACATATAACTGGGGAAAAATAAAATAATAAATATTTGAAAGCTGAAGAAAAAAAAAAGACATGAACTGATGCAAAGTGAAATAAGAAGAATCAGGAAAACATTATACACAACAACAACAATATTGTACAATGATCAAATGTGAATGACCTTGCTATTCTCAAGAATACAATGATCCAAGGCAATTCTAAAAGACTTATGATGAAAAAAGCTATCCATCTCTAGAGAAAGAACTGATGGAGTTTGAATGTAGATAGATTGAAGCACACTTGTTAAAATTTTTCTTTATTTTTCTTGGGTTAATTCTTTGGTCTGTGTTTTCTTTCACAACATGACTAATAGGGAAATATGTTTGTGACTGCACATGTATAACCTATATCAAATTGCTTGTCTCCTCCAGAAGACA
This sequence comes from Potorous gilbertii, assembly GCA_028658325.1. Classification (NCBI taxonomy): domain Eukaryota; kingdom Metazoa; phylum Chordata; class Mammalia; order Diprotodontia; family Potoroidae; genus Potorous; species Potorous gilbertii. Next base: position 7,891 of record JAQQSK010004241.1, read on the forward strand.
GGAGGGGAGGAACACAGGGAGAGAATCTGGAACTCAAATATTTTAAAAACAGATGTTAGAAATTTGTTTTTACATACAATTTGGGAAAAAAATAAAAGGCAAAATGAATAGCTTTTGTTTTTTAAAAAGCCACATTAAGTTTTAAGCATTTCAAAACTTACTCTACAGAGCTCCTGTAAGAACCATATATATGTATATAGGTATATGAATACAAGACTTGAACATAACATACATAAGACTTTTAAAAACAGAAATATTGCTGAGTGAAATGAGCAGAACCCGGAGAACATGATACACAGTAACAACCACAGTGTGTGAGGACTGTTTCTGACAGACTCAGCCCTTCACAGCAATACAAGGACTTAAAACATCTCCAAAGGCCTCCTTGAGGCAAAGTGCAATTCACATTGGAATCAGAACACAGAATGAAGCAGACTATTATTCTTGTGTTATGTTTTGTTTTGTTTTGGTTTTTCTCACGGTTTCTCCCATTTGTTTTCATTTATCTATGAAACATGACTAATGTGAAAATGTGTTTTTAATAAGAATGTATGTGTATAACTCATATAAGGCTGCATGGCATCTCAGGGAAGGAGGGGGAGAAAATCTAAGACACATGGAAGTGATTGTAGAAAACAGAAAAAAAAATATTTTTTTTTAAAAAATAGAAAACTGGAAACATTAAATTTTTAAAAAACAAAAATATTCCAAATTTTAAAAAATTTTACTGCTAATCAAAGAATAATTATGCTTTAAAAGCAGATACATAAATGATAGACATTTGGATTTTGGTTAACTGGCAATCAATTCTATTTTTATGTTGCAATTGCTGAACATCTCTCTACTACAAAAAAATACTTTAATCTTAACATTTCATTTATATAGTAAATCCCTTTTGTACTACATATTTTGAGAATAAATGACTACATAACCCAAATCATAGGATTTTAAAATCATAGAATTCAGCTTTGGAGCTGAAAGGAACCTTAATTGAAGTCATCAAGCTCAAATGCGTTATATTACAGATAAAAAAAGAAAAAAAGGCTAAAGTAAAGAGGTTAAGTGACTTGCCCCAAGGTCCTATTGCCTGCACATGGCTAAGGTGGAATCAGGCCTTCTTTCTATCAAATCCAGCATTCTATCTATAGATGAAAACAACTAAATATTAAAACATAAAATGTAATTTTATTCTGCATATTCTTTCTCATTCTACTTTCTAATGGCAGTAATTTTCTATATTCAAAACAAGTAATTTGTAGCTATAAATATATATATTAAATGGTTTTGTGGCACCAAGATTTTTATTAGTTTTACTTTTTAAAAATAGGAAAGCTCAGTTGAAAAGTCGGTAACAAGGGGAGCAGAGCTAAGATGGTGGAGCAGAAGGACCGACCTGTAGAAGCTCTCCCCTTACAGCTCATAAAATACCAGTAAAAATGACTCTAAACAAATTCTAGAGCAGCATAAGCCACAACATGAAGGAGTGAAAGAGATTTCCAGCCCAAGACAGCATAGAAAGCTGACAGGAAAGGTCTATTGCACTGGGATTGGAGTGGAGCACAGGCCGTGGAGCGCAGCCCAGCCTTGGTCACCCAGCATGGCAGGGACAGGACTGGAGCAGGCTTCAGGGCACAGAACCACAGTTAGCAGCTGCAGGTCGCAGATTTATCAACCCACACATGCCAAAGACAGCTTCAAAGGGCAGTGAGAAAGCTCTTTCACCTGGGTGAGAAGGGAACATGATCTGGCCCCAGCCCCGGGGCAGCAGCAGTTGCTGTGGTGGCGGCGGTGGCGGCAGCAGCAGCAGCAGTAGCAGCAGTGTCCATCTTTGGAGCCATCTGCATAAAGACCCTGAGGGAATCGAGTGCCTGATCTGAGTCTCAGCCCTGACTGACGGGTATGAGGTGAGGAGGAACACTGGTATGGTAGAGCAGGTGGAGGCTCTGGAGAGGGAATTCTACTGGCAGGTCCTGGACAGAAAAGAATTCTTGTAGTTGCTCCTAGACCAGAGTGCCAGTGAAGAGAGGAGTAATTCCTCTCCCTTGTTTGCGCCACCTTGGAGGAACTGAAAACTTACAGGTCCCCAGGGTATACCCTCCTCTTGACAAAGAACTCCAGAGGCAAGTAAATGGCTGGGAAAATGCCTAAAAAAGGGAAAAAGAATAAGACAAGAGAAAGTTATTTTCTTGGTGAGAAGGTATTTTCTATTATCCTTTCAGATGAGGAAGAACAATGCACACCATCAGAGGAAGACCTAAAAGACAAGGCTTCTCCATCCAAAACCTCCAAAATCAATATGCAATGGTCTCAGGACATGGGAGACCTCAAAAAGGATTTTGAAAATCAAGTAACAGAGGTACAGGAAAAATTGGGAAGAGAAATGAGAGTGATACAAGAAAATCATGAAAAGCAAGTCAACAGCCTGCTAAAGGAGACCCAAAAAAATGCTGAAGAAATTAACACCTTTAAAAATAGACTAACCCAAATGGCAAAAGAGATCCAAAAACCCAATGAGGAGAAGAATGCTTTAAAAATGGAAAAGGAAGTTCAAAAGCTCACTGAAGAAAATAGTTCTTTAAAAATTAGAATAGAACAGATGGAAGCTAATGACTTTATGAGAAACCAAGACCAAAAGAATGAAAAAATTGAAGACAATGTGAAATATCTCATTAGAAAAACAACTGACCTGGAAAACAGATCCAGGACAAACAACTTAAAAATTATGGGACTACCTGAAAGCCATGATCATAAAAAGAGCCTCGATATCATCTTTCATGAAATTATCAAGGAAAACTTGCCCTGATATTCTGGAAGCAGAGAGTAAAATAAAAATTGAAAGAATTCACCAATCACCTCCTAAAAGAGATTTGAAAACAAAAACTGTTAGGAATATTGTAGCCAAATTCCAGAGTTCCCAGGTGAAGGAGAAAATATTGCAAGCAGCCAGAAAGAAACAATTCAAGTACTGTGAAAATACAATCAGGATAACACAGAATCTGGCAGCTTCTACAGTAAGGGATCAAAGGACTTGGAATATGATATTCCAGAAGTCAAAGGAACTAGGACTAAAACCAAGAATCACCTACCCAGCAAAACTGAGTATAATATTTCAAGGGAAAGAATAGTCATTCAATAAAATAGAGGACTTCCAAGCATTCTTGATGAAAGGACCAGAGCTGAATAGAAAATTTGACTTTCATACACAAGAATCAAGAGAAGCATGAAAAGGTAAACAGGAAAGAGAAATCATAAAGGACTTTAGTCTAAAGTTGAACTGTTTACATTCCTACAAGGAAAGATAATATTTGTAACTCTTGAGACTTTTCTCAGTATTTGGGTAGTTGGGGTGATTATACAAATACATATCTATATAGACAGAGGGCACAGAGTGAGTTCAATAGGAAGGGATGATATAAAAAAATAAAATTAAGGGTGAGAGAGGAATATAATGGGAGGAGAAAGGGAGAAGTGGACTGGGGCCAATTATCTCATAAAAGGCAAGAAAAAGCTTTTTCAATGGAGGGGAAAAAGGAAAGGTGAGAGGGAAAACATGAAGCTTATTCTCATCACATCTGGCTTAAGGAGGGAATAATATGCACACTCAATTTGGTATGAAAATCTGTCTTACACTACAGGAAAGCAGGGGAGAAGGGGACAAGTGGGGTGTAGGCATGATAGAAGGGAGGAAAAATGGGGGTGTTATTAGAAGTCAACACTTCTGGGGAGGGACAAGGTCAAAAGAGAGAACAGAATAAATGGGGGGACAGGACAGGATGGAGGGAAATATAGTTAGTCTTTTACAACATGACTGTTATGAAAGTCTTTTGCAAAACTATACATATATAACCTATACTGAATTGCTTGCCTTCTCAGTGGAGATGGGTGTGAAGGGAGGAAGGAAGAGAAGTTGGAACTCAAAGTTTTAGGAACAAATGTTGAGAATTGTTTTTACATGCAACTGGGAAATAAAAATTACAGATAATGGGGTACAGAAATCTATCTTGCACTACAAGAAAAGAGGAGATGGCGATAAGGGAAGGGAGGGGTATAATAAGGGAGGGGTGGGATAGAAGGGAAGGCAGATTGGGGGAAGGGATAATGAGAATGCATTGTGTTTTGGGGTGGGGGAGGGGGCATATGGGGAGAAAATTTGGTACTCAAAATCTTTCGTAAATGAATGTTGAAAACTAAAAATAAATAAATAAAAACGTTGGTAACAAAATGTCATCTGCTGAAAATAGCAAGCACCTGAAACAATCATTCATTTTTTTTTTTGGAAAATTGCCAATACGATATAAAAATGTGATGTAAAAGTGAGCCCTAATGAACTCAACAAAGACAGATATTAATTTAGTTTGTAATATTTCTAATGCAATAAAATACCAGAACCTTTGGTCAATAAAGTGTACTGTAGAAACATTTTAAAGCAATTAAACTTTGCCAGTAAAATAAAAACAAGAAAACAGCATCATATCCTTTGATTCTTCATCTACTTCACTTGGATGTTATCATACAGCAAATAAGGTATTGCCCTATATTGGGACTGTGGTAGGTGAACTGAAGCAAAAATGATTCAGAGAATATAACCAGCAATCTATTTTTCAAATAACCATAATCACTGGCATATATACCAGCAGTATAAAACACCTCCACTACAGTTCTACTTCAGTGTCTTTCACAATGACATGATTCTGGATTCTCAAAGGCTTTGCCATATAACCCAAGCTCTGATAATGTCTATGCCAACTGGAAAGGCACCAAATAAAACCCTGGAGAGGAATTGTATATCTATGATCAGATGACAAGCCTAGCTAATTTGGGAGGAGAAAGGCTCACTACTGAAAAGTTAGCCAATTAAGTGATGAATTGCTTTTGGCCAGTGCAATCCATAGTATATCAAGATGGGTAGAAAACTATGAGAGAGACAAGAGTACAAATATGAACAAAATCACAGATCATTCAAAGCAAAAATAATCCTTTTGCTAGCAAGAGAAGAGGAATAAAATATTTCATATAGTGTTCTGACAAACGCCACAGGGACATAGAAATTGCTCCGGCATATGAGGATGGAGATGCTACAAACCAGTCAAACTCCAGTCATACAACTGGAAACTTTGTCTAGTTCCAATGACGTGTCAGGAGCGGTTCCAGGTAAAATGGCCCGAGTCAGTTATCAGCCATTCATCCTTAGAGGTATTCAAATGATACTAAATAAAAGCTTTTTGAGGGCAGAAATGGTCTCACTTTTATATCTTCAGTGCCTGGCACACAGTAGGTACTAAATAAATGCTCACTGAATAAAAGAACCACATTGTATTTTACTGGTGGAATATAGTGCCAGAAACTATATGATAAAGACTAATTCAGGTATCTATAACATTATACTACCACCCTGCCCTCCTCTTTCCTTCCCTATTCCCCACCCAAGACTGTGGATTATATTATTTAGCATCAACTCTCAACCTTTATCCCCTGCTCTCCAAGTCTCAATTGTCCAAATTACTAAAATCTAGAGTACCAGGCTACTGAGAATGGGTCAGAGGAAAGGGAGAGGGGGAACAGAGATATCAAACTGGGTTCCCAGATACATGTCTTAAATAAAAAGAAAAGTGGGGGGAAGCCAGAAGAACAAATATCCAGGAATTTGTCTATCTTTCCAGGAGCCCTAAGGACACAGAATTTGATCCAGATCTCTAAGAAGAATTACCAGTACATTTTCAAACTGAAGTAAAATCCTTTATTGGGCCTTAACTAGATTTTGAGAATGATCCCTAAGCCTGGAAACACTGAACCAGTCAGAAATCTGAGTGAGAGGATCATTATGAACCTAAGCTTTCTAGGTCTTTTTGACCGAATCAAAATCAAAGGGCTCAGCAGACTTTTGTCATCCCTTTTAGAGTATTATACTATCCCAGAAAGCAGAAAATTCATATAAGAAGACTACAGAGCAGTTTTGTGTATGTCACAGAAGTACTGGTACCCTGCAGTACAGTTTCACTTTTTTCCTGCAGAGAACTACTTAGGTGAGTGAGAACTATCTCGTAATGTCAGAGAACTATTACTGGTATTTCATAGAATCTTCACTTTTCATTTAATTTATAAAAGTTTTCATAACCTCTCATTATCCTCCAATCTTTGCTCTTGAAAAAGTCCCTATTACTTAGCCCAGTTCAATCTCTTTACACTCCAGAAGTTCATTCAGGTCACATTAGAAAATCCTGAAGTGACTATATTTTAGCAAACACTGAAGTGCAGTCTGTTACTGAACGGATGCCAACACTTTTTCCCTATTTATATCAAGTTTTGGTTACAAGGAAAGAGTTAGAGTAAGTGATTTGGAGGAAAAAGGACAGCTCTTCCAAAGACAAGCTATCACAAAAGTTAGAAGATGTGAAACTAGGATTACAGAAGGGCTAAGCGAGATGGAGTCAAAGAGCACGTGCAAACGGAATCCCAGACTGCTGTGCCAAGTGTTCTAGGAAAGAAGACACAATGATCTTTGGGAACCATAACGCCCTTGATGTCACAGCTTGTTCCTCTAGCCTAGAAACATGATGGCTGGTTTAGGTCTAGAAAACCACAGTTAAATACTGGGTTAGAAAACTTAGATGTGACCCAGTTCCTTCTTATGTATTTTTAATAACTTTATCCTGGAATATTATTTCTGAATTTACAGATTCCATTTTCACTTGTAAATAAACCGTAGAAAATCCATTAGGGACTTGGGGCAGCAAAGTGTAAGAGCACAAGGGAGTTAGAGGCAGATTATAATGACAACAAGCATAGAAAAGGAAAGAGGAATTAGGGATCAGGTAAAGACAGGTTTCTGAACCCAAAGAACCAAGGTAAAGGAACACCAATTTACCTAGGCTATTAACATTTGCAAAGCACTTTTCATACATTCTCATTTAAACATTAAAACAAACTTAAGAAGCAAATACTAGAGTTATTAATATCTCCATTTGATAGATGACAAAACTAAGGCTGTGAGAGCATAAAACAGGATTTTAATTACTGAAAGGTAAGGTGCATCACAGACATAATACATTTGCACATACTAGAGATAGCAGGATGAAAATTTTCATTTCAAAGTAAAATGACAATATCTGCATGTGATTGCATTTATAAACTTAGAATGATAGAAGTTACGGAACACTACAGCAAAATTATTTTTACAAAATTTTAAATCCTTGCATCATGTGACACAATTGGTGCACCTGGTCCTTCTAGTGTTGAGGGATTTGCCTAAGGTTACTAGTAAATGTCAGGGACAAGAGTTAGACAAAATTATTCCTAAATTGGGTATTTTTAACTGGGGTCCACAGAACTCCAAGGGGTCCAGGGAGAGATTTCAAGGGTCCCAGGAACTTGAATGGGGAAAAAAAATTACATCTTTGTTTTCACTAACCTCTAAATGAAATTTAGCATTTCCTTCCATTATGAATAGAGGCAACAAACATTTTTTCTCAGAAAGGATCCTCAGGCTTCACCAGACTGACAAAAGGCATCATGACACAACAAAGGTTAAGAACCCCTGATCTAAGCCTGGTGCTCTATCCATTCTGCCACAATGATCCAAGAAAATCTGAAGGCTCTGGGTAAGGATTTGATCCAAGAAAGAGTTGGAATTTCTGGGGAGCCCTAAGGTGCTGTATCTACCACAGAATATGGTAACAGTTATAGATATGTCAAAATTCAATAATATGTTAATAGAAAGAACATAATCTCAAACCATTTGTTAGGTTTTTTAAAAATATTTTTGTACTTTCATCTGAAAATGAACATATAATGAAACACTGTAGAAATACAGCCAATAAACATATACCTACTATGTACACTGTGGTAAGTATAGGGAATTTAAATACAAATAAAAATACAGTTCCTGCTGTGAAGGAACTTACAATCTAATGGGAAAATTTAACATAAATAAGATAGCTGAAAGGGAAAAAAGGTAGAAGCAAGGGGCAGAGAAAGGGCAAATGGAGAAGTTCAAAGAATCTCAAAAGCAGTGTGGTGAATTGCAAATGGAGAGAAGTCTGTGCTGTGTCCTCTCCTTAAATAGGGCCATCTAGTCAAAGGGTCCAATCAAAGGGACAGAGGCTACCAATGAGATGTAAATACCAAAAGAAATTCAATTCGTAATTCTTCAAACAAAATAAGCCAAATTATTTAGACCTGATTCAAGAGCCATAGAATCACTCATCCTTTACCTCTTAATACTTCCCTAATTCCTTAAGAATTGTCAAGAATCTATGTTACTATGTGTTCTTTTATTAATTTTCCATTTGGGGTGCATCAATAGCTCATTTAAATTAATCAAGCAAGAAGTTATCTAGGTTATCTCAGCTGTATATTACTATACCACCTCAATTTTATAGTCTTACAAGTTGGTACTGATTCTGATCTTTGAAATAACAAGTCAATGGTCTGACCACAGTACAATTTACTTCCTGTCTGCTGAAAGAGTCAATTTCTTTTTTTTTTTTTTTTGTGCCAATGCTATAATTTGTTTGGATACGAAGAGGAAAATCAACTATAGCATAAATCTAGTCAAAACACTAGGGTACAAAGACTGCTCAATTACAAGGAATATTTTGGTAAATCAACAACTTTTAGGTTTACTAGATATTACAGTGAAATAAGAATTTCTGAGATACTTAAAATACTTATGTATGCCACATGAATAATGACTGGGCTTTTCTCTAATCAAGACTACTACTCGTATTACTTTATTTTCCATTTTATTAGCAATCAAAACTAAAATTCTAATAAACCCCACAGTTTATTATTAACGCAGATGTAGGGAGTATAATAGTGTAAGTGTGAGGAAGAAGCATCAGTATTATAAACTACAAATTACTGACTCGTTTTCACATTTATCTGAAGTTAAATAAACCACATGACTCCTCCCTGTATTCCAGGCCCCACACCAAAGAGAGTTGATGAGAAGCAGGATGACATAGGTCCAGGAAAAGTTGGATTAAATCCTGCCTCAGAGGTTTATTAGTTGTGACCTCGTGGATAAGTTGAAACTTGACTTCAATTTCCTCATATGCAGAATAGGGGAAACTATCTTACAGGCTTACTGTGAAGCTCAAATGAAATGACATATATAAAGTGCTTTGCAAACCCCCATTAACCAAGCAATCAAAAAGCTATATGCCAAATTCTGGGGAAACAAATACAGAAGTGAAAAACTCCCTGCCCCTCCAGGAGCTAACAACATTCTGATGCAGCAGAGACATTGTGTTCGGAAATAAGTTCTTGGTTTTTTTTCAAATGAACACATGGCCAATTCAAGCAGTGAAAGTGTGTCACACTCAACTAGGAGACCAAGGAAGCTGGTAGAAGAAAGTGTGGATGGAGCTTCAGTCTTCAAGGGACGCAGGAACGAGAAAAGTCAGTTCATTACCACATGGAAGTCTTGTCAACTCTGTTCATCAGAGATGGAGCTGAGAAACCAGCTCAGCAGGGAGGCCAGAGTGGCTGAATCACAAAGTGTGAAGAGGATAGGAGAGTAAGATAAGGCTGGAAAGGTTATTAATGTTTCTGCCTAGTATAATATGGACCATAACCATAAAAGTGCTGTATAATGCCTCTGGTTATAAAGTGAATTCCAATTTGTTTAAATTTGCAAATAATAACTACTTTTTAAAAATCTGATAATTTCTTCACACTCAAAAATTATTTTCAATTGTCAACTAATAACATTTTTATTCTAAATTGTGCCTAAAACTCTCATTATTTGTCCAAAAATTCAGAAAATTTGACTTACAATTTTCTGATTTTTTTTTTTTACCTAACTTCCTACAAGGATCTTTTCCTTTCATGTTCTACCCACCATACCCAAAACTTTCATTCTGAAATGAAAATTAAAATCTTGTAGGAAAATATTGATGGTCAAAACTAAGGGAAGTATAAAGTAACATTAAGAAGTCAGTTTAAAACTCCTAACTTAATTTTTAGAGACTCAGAAAATACCTGAATGTTTAAGTTAAAGTCATGGAACCCCAAGGTTCTTCTAGGGAAAAGAATAAATAGGAAAATACTGACTTTGAACCTTTTTTTCCCCAAATCACAGTAACAAAAAAAAAAATTAATTCTATACCGTATTAGTGAAAATCATAGATCTGGAGTTAATGAAATAATTTAACTGTTGAAAAACAAACCACTGTGATAAAACAAGGAACAAAACTTTTTTTTTAGCAGTAGTAAAATTAAAACGAAAATTAACAAATTCTCTGGAAATGATCCACAATCTCATTTTCATATAACTCTAAAATGAATAATGTATTATGTACTCATTATATACTCATGCTTTAAAAATTTGGCCAGATTTTATGATTTTTACAATAAGATATTCATGAGAGATTTTAATACCAGAAAATATAATTTTCAAAGTTACTTAGTATCCAAAATATTAATTGGACATGGAAAGATAGCTGGAATTAACTTGAGTTTAAAGAAAAAAACAAAAATTATAGAAATGAAAAGCAAATAAATGAAAACACTTAAAACTAATAAACATACAAGCTATAGTATAAACTCAGTGGAACATATTAGCTAAAAATTTATCTCAAGATATATTTTATGCTCTTAAATGACCCATCAACACTTGAATCTAATATTTCAAAAGACTTATGATTTCATAAACCTTAGTATTCCCTACACCAACATAGACCAAAACTTCTAGAAGTCTTAGTATTTTAGTAGCTTGTTTCAGGAGTTTCTGAGGACAAAAAAAAAAAAAAAAAATCACCTGATGCCAATTCTTCTGTAATGCGCCTCAACAACTAGCTAGGTTAGTCCCTTGGGCAACTCATTTGCAGTAAGGTAGGATCATGAGTTTAGCTTTAGAACTGGAAAAGAATGTTGAGGAGGAAATAGGGGTACCTAGCCCACTTAACCCCCTCATTTTATAGAAGAGGAAAACTAAAGAACTTAACTGAAATTTCCCAAGGTCACAAAGTTGGTATGTAGAAGAACTAGGATATGAACCCAGATTCCCCTCTCCGAATCCAAGTCCAGTTTTCTAGACTACAAAATGCTGTCTTTCATGATCTAACATAAAAGATAACCTATAAGACAGTAAGAAGAAATCTAGCTACGCTTTAACTCAAGTCACCTAAACAGAGAACTGTTCGGCGGATTTCTCAAAGAACTAGCAGATGCAACAGCTGAGTCACTATCACAAAATTTTTCAAAAGCTCTTAAGAAATCCTGAACTCATCTGTTGTTAGTGTTCTCTCCTTTCTCAAATTATCTCATGATTACTCAATTATTCTATCTCAAAGAGTCAATTAAATCTATGATCTTACAAATTCTCAACTACCAATAACACAGACCAAAAGCCATGTGTTATTTTGAACGATTCTGAGGGGTGGGTTGTAGACACCATATTGAAAAAGAGCCTTTAAGTCCACATTTTGCTTTACCAAATCAAATGTGTTTATATAATTAACAAGTGATAAAGAGATCTTGCTTATTTTTTCTTTTGTAGATTTCAGTCAATTGTGTTATTATTAAAGATGTGCACTGGTAGTTTCCTCACCAAGCTCCCTACAGCAATGAAATTGATAGTCTAAACCAAAAAGATATCATTTTATGAAGAATACTGCTTATGAAAGCCCACTTATTCCCAAATACCCTTATCAAGGATATAAATTCTATATCCCTGCCCATTCCATAAAGAATACAAGTGTAAAAACCTGCAAGGCCAAGGAGCTAAAGCCCTACTAAGGGACCCTAGCTCTAGATTCAAGAAAACAAAATTCAGAGGTAAAGAAGCCTAGTCTCTAAAGAAAGGATTTAGGTTTTTCTAGCTCTTTAGCATTCTACCTAGCAGTATTGGGGGAAATCACTTAAAGCTTAGACGCAGGTCATCTCTAGAAGTCTCACCAAAAAGGGATTATCTCATTCTATCTCCATTTCATAAAACATTGTATATACAAAGTAGATCAGATATAAGAAAGTTCTTTATTTCCTCCACTTCAAAAGAAATACTTAAAACAAAAAAGACTCTTAAGCAGACATTGATAAGAGATTAAAATCATGAAATAGTTGTCTGCAACCTAGGGAGGCACTGTGGATAGAACACAGGGCTTAAAATCAGGAAGACAATTTCAAGAGTTCAAATCTGGCCTGACACTTACTAGCTGTTTGACCCTAAGCAATTCACTTAACCCTGTTTGCCTCAGTTTTCTCATGAGCTAGAGAAGGAAATGACAAAGCACTCTAGCATCTGCTACAAAAAGCCCAAATGGGGTCATGAAAAGTCAGACACAATTGAAAAATGACTGAACAACTAGAAGGTTGATACTCAAAACATTCACCTATCAACATACTCAATTCAGAGCAGTATATATTCTTATCAGAATCCCTCTCCCTCCTCATCCTCTAAAACAGATGTTGGTGTTCATTACAATTTTACGGTGATTCATTTCCTCAAACAATTATTAGGAGCTCTACAGCATAAGAAGGCCAAGTGCCCTATGAATGTTTTCACAGGAAAATTCATAGAAAACCCAACTCCAATTCATTTATTTGCCTCTCCAAGGGGAGGTAATAAATCACCCTACCATTAATTAATCCCCCCCACATCTATCTTTCGCCTTCTTGTTCCTTTTTATAGCAAAAAAAAAAAAATCAAGATTGATGAGATGCAGTTTCTCTGGCATTGTCCATTTGTCGGTCACTGGACAAAGATTTCATATTTTGCAATGTTTATAGACTGTCTAAATACTCTCTACTCCACTTTCCGTACAAGATCAAGGCCTATCTTAGTGTTTTTCCTTATTTCGTAGGCTGCCACGGTCAAAGAATTTATCATAGTAATGAACCTCTCTAAATTTAGCTAGGCTGGTCCTTAGAAAGCAATCCTAAGGCATCTGGTCAAAGTCGATGCCTAAATGGTGACAGACGGCCCAACCCCGCCTATACTTATATATATATATATATATATATATATATATATACACAGCAAAAACCTGAACTTTGCAGACCAAATAATGATCAAGAAATCCAATGAGAAACTTCCTTCTACCCTAGACTTACACCAAAATATCAGGCAGGAGCCGAAAGGTAGTAAAAAGGAGAACCACCAGCAAAACCAGTAACAGTGCAGGTACACCTATGCCTACCAACATGGGCAGAGAAAGTTCAAAGACACACGTAGCCTGCAGGATTTCTGTCCACAAGTAGCCGAGGAGCAGAACAGGTGTAGCAACCAGTGCAAGCATAGCTAGGACCAGGACACCCTGGCTCTCCAAGATCCCTATCACCCTGTTCTGACATGTAATAGACGTCCCTGAAGATACAGCAATCAGAACCCCAAAGATCAACAGGGACCGTATCTCATAAAGAAGCAGTTAACATAAGAACCCAAGGCAGGAAGCAAGCAGGGCTGACTACCTCACCCAAAAGTACAAGGTGTAAAACCTTGCCCTAGGGGGAAAAAACCCCACTCAATTAAAAAACTAAAGCTGGAGAAACAACTAAAAGAAAGCAAAATAAAAATGTATTTCAAACCTACCTCCATAATAACTGCAAGCAGAGACTCAAAGGAAAAAATGAACTTTCCTCAAGGACTCTGAATAAATACTCTGAAGAAATGAAGCAGAAGATTAAAGAAAATGAAGTAAAAGTTCTTGAGGAAATTATTATGAAAATAACTAGCTGACAAAAGAAGGTAATAAATCTTACCCAAAAAATGGAATCCCCAAACACTTTGGGTTTTTCTTTTTTTAACAAAGATACTAGTGTGGTTTGCTATTTCCTTCTGAAGGTCATTTTTGAGATGAGGAAACTGAGACAAAGAAGATTACGTGACTTGCCCAGGGTCACACAGCTACTAAGTAGCTGAGGCCAGATTTGGACTCAGGAAGAAGTCTCCTTGACTCAGGGACAGAGCTGTATCCACTACATATCTAGTTATCCACCTACTTTTTTTTAGGTACTATCAAGTCTGTGGGTCATTGCTCCTGTTCAGAGCCTCACATCGTTTCTATGTGGGACAACAAAGTCTTCTCCAGGCCATGGTTTGTCACCGTAGACAAAATAAAGTGATTCTTTAAAATGACTTGTACCCTAAATTTTAAAGAACAAGTTTTATTTCAATGACAACTTGATTATTTTTAAATGTTTCCCATCACTTTTAGCATAAAAATATAAATTTCCTGAAGCTTAACATTTAAGGCATTTTAAAATTTGCCTCCAATCTCATTTTCTATCACTATATCACATTATTCCCATTAACCCTACAAATTGTTCAACTGCTTCACAAACTTTGGAATGTCATACTACATATACAAAGTCTCATCTAAATCCTTACCAGGAATGCAGGACACTCTCCCCTACCTGCATCTCAGAAGCCTCACCTTTCTTTAAGATTTAGGTCAACTACAGCCTCCTCTAATGCAACTTTCCTAAACTCTCTCTAAAAAAAACAAAAAAAAAACCCTAGGGTCTCACAGTCATCAAATCCCAAGTATCTGTCTATGACTTGTATTCATTCACCTGGCAGAACACAAGGGCAGTAACTTGCACATTTCAGGTAACTAACGTGTTTTGGCCTGAAATGACAAATTGTCCATACATTTTGCCACAATTTTATTGTTCCTTGTATCAGCTAATAACAATCTAAATGAAAACCACTATTAAAAAAATGTTTAGCACATCTGTGAAAAGATCAAAAATTGTTCTGTGAACAATTCTCAAAAAGGCATTTTTAAAACTTTAGCAGTTGAGCAGAGATCAACAGCATGTCTGCACACAGTGTTTATAAACTGAGCCAAATTAAATTCTAAATAGAATGCATTCTTCCAATCATCTTTTTTCATTTCCCTCATCTTCCCCCTACCCTCCATAAATTAATGGCTGGTATTTATAGTACTTTAAAGTTTTCAAAGCATTTTACATTTATATAAGCCTGTGTGTGTATACACACACATATACGTGTAAAGTATATTAATATACCTACACACAACACAAATATTTTCTTATTTGACCCTCAAAAAAACCCTTATAAGGTAGGTGATACTATTTAACTCCATTTTACAAATAAGAAAATGGAAACATAGATGACTAAATAATTTGTCCAATGTTAAAGCAGGATTTGAGCCCAGGTTTTCTGGATCCAAGTCCAGTTCTTTCTACCATGATGTAACTAAGTTTAGAATTACAACCAAGTTTAACAACACAATCTATATCTTAACACACTTGAAATATTTTATACTTCATTTACAACTGTGAACATGAATATGGACCATTCTTTCACAAATGCACACACTTTCAAAACTAAACAAAAACAATATGGACAGCTTATAGGTCAAAAACAAATCTATTCGGAATCTGTAATTTAGCACACAGTACAATACAACTAACTCCAAAAGGGTAACTTTAATCATAAAACAACAGAAGTGATACTAGCTTCTGTACATAGTGTTTTCAAAGACCTCAGAAAAGTCGCTTCCCTTCTTTGGACCCCTGTTTCTTCATTCTGTGAAATCTGTTTGCATACTACTCTTTCTACCCTCCATCTTTCCCCAAAAAACAAAAAAACCCTAGCCTTACTGACAAAAACTTTGTGGTACCTTTTAATTATTTTTAGTCTAGTTCTACTACACTTCCTTTAATATAAAATATAACTTTTTAAAAGGGGAAACCTCCTTAACAATGGAGGAACCCTAGAGTACAGTTGACTAGATTAAAGGTTGGTGATCGAGTACCTCCAATAAACCTCATCCTCTAAAATCAGTCATGTTCCAGGGTTCCAATAATCTTCCTTGCCTAAAAGATCACATAGGATCAAGGATTTACCATCCCTGCACTTCCTTACCTTTCTGCCTCTTGCTCAGGAATTGATAATCAAATCAGCTTTTGCATGACTACTCTGGAAAGCCTATATAACTGTTAAATAACTCCACCTGGAAGTCCTTGTGATTCTGAGTCATAGGCTAAAATGAAGCTTTCCTCCCAGACTCTCACTAACTCTCTCCTTGGACCCTAAATATCATATACACTTCCATATTACCTCCACATCCCTATCAAATCTTTCCACTGTTACCATTAGAACAACCATCCCATTGGTTTTTTTTTAATTTATTAATATATTTGTTTTTAGTTTTCAGCATTCACTTCCATAAGTTTTAAATTTTCTCTTCCTCAGGAGGTGGAGCCAAGATGACAAAGTAAAAGCAGGAACTTCCCTGAGCTCTCCCACAAAGCCCTGTAAAAAATGACTCTAAACAAATTCTTGAGCTACAGAATCCACAAAATGACTGAGTAAAACTAATACCCAGCCCAAGACTACCTGGAAAGTAAACAAGAAGGGTCATTCTCATCCAGCTAAGAGTGGAGCACAGTCTGGCATGGATCTGGTTCAGACAAGTCAAAGCAGGACTCAGATGATTTGAATCAGTGGCAACTATGGCAGTTTTCAGAGTTCTCAACCCACAAAAGCCAAAAATGTAAGTGGGAAAACTGTGGAACCTGGGTAAAAGGGGAGTGCATGGTCTGCCTGATCCCACCCCAGCTCCAGGGCAGTGGGAGTGGTGGTGGCTGTGGCAGCAGCAGTGGTGGTCGCAGCAACAGCTGCAACAGCAGTGACAGAGGCTGCTTCCAGAGCTCTGGGTTCACAGACAATGGGAGAATTACAGGGCTGATACATAATCCCAGAAGCTAGGGACAAGACACCCACCTCGACACCTGCCCCCAACTGGAAGCAGAGTGCTACCTTGACAAAAGATTAGAAAGCCAAGTATTTGGCTGGGAAGATAAGTAAACATCATAAAAGAACTCAGACTACAGAATCTTACTTTGCTAACTAGGAAGATCAAAACATACAACCAGAAGAAGACAACAAAGAAAAAGCTCCTACATCAAAAGCCTCCAAGAAAAGCATGAATTAGTTGTAGGCCATGGAAGAACTCAAAAAGGACTCTGAAAATCAAGTAAGAAGAGAAAAAATTGGGGAGAGAAATGAGAAGTACAAAAGAAAATCATGAAAATCAAATCAATTGCTTGCTAGAGGAGACCCAAAAAAAATTGAAGAAAATAACCCCTTAAATAATAGACTAACACAAAGCAGAGTCAAGATGGCAGAATAGAAAGATGCATATATTCTAGTGCTTTCCCCACAACCCACAAAACACTTGTTAAAAAATGACCCTCAATAAATTCTAGAGCAGCAGAAGCCACAGAATGACAGAGTGAAAGAGATTTCCAGCCAAAGATAACCTGGAAGGCCAACAGGAAAGGTCTATCCCACAGGACACTGAGTGGAGCAGAGCCTAGCCCTGGTTGTGTGGCACAGGCACAAGGAGGACCAGGCCTAGAATAGGCCTGCGGGGCAGAATCCCCAGCAGGGAGGGTCCCAGATCCCTCAAACCATAAGTGACAAAGAAAGCTTCAAAGGTCAGTGTGGGAGGGCTTTTCCAGCTGGGCAAGAGGGGAATGGGGTCCCTCCAGAACTAGCTCCAGCGGTGGTGGCAGATGCAGTGGCAGCAGCAGCAGGCGTCTATGGTGACCTTGGAAGCAGCCTAGGTCCATTGTCCTGGCAGCTCAGCTTAAAGCCTCTGGGAGAATTGAGCAGGGGATATGAACCTCAGCCCTCAGGGGCGGCCCCACTCCCACTCAAACCCCCTGGAGGAAATGAGCAACTGATCTGAATCTCAGCCCCCAGCACAGTCCTGGAGGAGGAGGAGCAGTAGGACCCTCCTCTTGATAAAGGATTCAGAAGTCAAGTGACTGGCTGGGAAAATGCCCAAAAAAGAGAAAAAAAATAAGACCATAGAAAGAGACGTTCTTAGTGAACAGGTGTCTCCTTCCATCCTTTCAGATGAGGAAGAACAATGCATACTGTCAGAGGAAGTCAAGGCTTTTGCCTCCAGTACCTCCAAAATGAGTATGAAATGGGCTCAGGCCATAGAAGAGCTTGAAAAGCAGGTCAGCAGCTTGCTAAAGGAGAACCAAAAAAATGCTGAGGAATGAGGTCCAAAAAGCCAATGAGGAGAAGAAGGCTTTAAAAAAGCAGAATTAGCCAAATGGAAAAAGAGGTTCAAAAGCTCACTGAAGGGAAGTTAATGACTATATGATAAACCAAGAAGATATAACACAAAATCAAAAGATTGAAAAAATAGAAGACAATGGAATTCCAGATTGGAAAAACAAGTGACCTGCAAAACAGATCCATGAGAGACAATTTACAAATTATGGGACTACCTGAAAGCCATGATCAAAAAAAGAGCCTAGACATTATCTTTCATGAAATTACCAAGGAAAACTGCTCTAATATTCTAGAATCAGAGGACAAAATAAATATTGAAAGAATCCACCAATCACCTATTGAAAGAGACCCGAAAAGAGAAACTCAGAAGAATATTGTGGCCAAATTTCAGAGGTCCCAGATCAAGGAGAAAATATTGACAAAAGGTAGAAAGAAACAATTTGAGTATTGTGGAAATACTCAGGATAACACAGGATCTGGCAGCTTCTACATTAAGGAATCAAAGGGTGGAACAGGATATTTCAGAAGTCAAAGGAACTGGGATTAAAACCAAGAATCACCTACCCAGCAAAACTGAATATAATACTTCAAGGGAAAAAATGGTCATTCAATGACGCAGAGGACTTTCAAGCATTCATGATGAAAAGAACAGAACTGAATAGAAAATCTGACTTTCAAACACAAGAATCAAGAGAAGCATGAAAAGGTAAACAGGAAAGAGAAATCATAAAGGACTTTAGTCTAAAGTTGAACTGTTTACATTCCTACAAGGAAAGATAATATTTGTAACTCTTGAGACTTTTCTCAGTATTTGGGTAGGTGGAGGGGATTATATACAAACATACACACATATAGACACAGAGTACAGGTTGAGTTGAATCAGAAGAGATAATATCCATAGAGATATAAAATAAAATTAAGGGGAGGGAGAGCAAAATATTGGGAGGAGAAAGAGAAAAATGGAACGGGGCAGGCTATCACTCATAAAAGAGATAAGAAAAATCTTGTTCAAAGGAGATGAGAGGGGAAAAGTGAAGCTTACTCTCTTCACATATGGCTTAAGGAGGGAATAATACTAAATTTGGTAGGAAAATCTATCTTACACTACAGGAAAGTAGGGGAGAAGGAGACAAGTGGAGTGAGGGGGATGACAGAAGAGAGAGCAAATGGGAGAAGGGAGCAACTAGAAGTAAACACTTTTAGGAAGGGACATGGTCAAATGAGAGAACAGAAAAAGAGAGGGGACAGGGTGAGATGGAGAGCAATATAGTTAGTCTTACACAACATGACTATTATGGAAGTCTTTTGCAAAATGACACATATATAGCCTGTATTGAATTGTTTGTCTTCTCAATGGGGATGGGTGAGGAGGGAGGGAGGGAGAGAAGTTGGAATTCAAAGTACTAGAAATGAATGTTGAGAATTGTTATTGTATATAACTGGGAAATAAGAAATACAGGTCATGGGGTATAGAAATTTATCTTGTCCTACAAGAAAAGAGAGAAGATGGGGATAAGTGAAGGATGAGGTGTGATAGAAGGGAGGGCACATTGAGGGAAGGGGTAATCAGAATGCAAAGTGTTATGGGATGAGGGGAAGGGAGAGATGGGGGAAAATGTCAGAACTCAAAATTTTGTGGAAACGAATGTCGAAATCTAAAAACAAATTTTAAAAACTTTTTTTTTAAATAGACTAACTCAAATGGCAAAAGAAGTCCAAAAAGCCAATGAGGAGAATTCCTTAAATAGCACACAATTGGCCAAATGGAAAAGGAGGTCCAAAAACTCACTGAATCAGATCATGATTATATGACTTAGAGAATCCTATAGTATCAATTAAAAAACTACTTGAATAAACTACTTTAGCAAAGTTGCAGGATATAAAATAAATTTACCCTATGTGTATCCCCCATTTCAAATGTTTCTTGTAAACAATATATTGTAGGATTATGGTTTTTAATCCATTCTGATAGCCACCTCCGTTTTATGAGTTCATCCCAAACATATTCACAGTGATGATTGTTACCTGTGTCTCTCTCCATAACATTTCCTGTTTATTTTTATTTCTTTTTCCCTTCCCTTTATCAAATGAGGTTTGCTTTTGACCACTGCCTCCTTCAATTTTCCCTCCCTTTTCTTTCCCTTTTCCCTTACTACTTCTTCCTTTCTGACCACCCCCCGACCTTTGCTTTCCCCTCCTACTGCCCCCTATAAGGCAAGTTATATTTCTATACTTATCAGAGTATGTTATTCTCACCTGGAACCAAATCCAATGAGAATAAAGTTCAAACAATGCTCATCTCCCTCTTCTTTTCCTCTATTATATATGTTTCTGTGCCTCTTTATGTAATGTAATTTACTCTTTTCTGCCTCTTTCTTTCTTCTTCTCCCATTACAATCCCTTTGAACCTCTAAATTAGGTTTTTTATCATCACATCTGTTAATTTATACCCACATCCTCTGTCTATGTACATCCCTTTTAATTATCATAACAAACATACCATTCTCAAGACTAACAAGTGTTATCCCCCCATATAGGGATATAAGCAATTTGTCCTTATTGAATAATAAGGTTTTGAGGTTTTTCCCCCGTTTATCTGTTTATGCCTCTCTTGAGTCTTGTATTTGAATATCAAATTTTCCACTGAGATCTGGCCTTTTCATCAGGAAGGTCTGAAAGTCCCTTATTTCATAGAATGTCCATCTCCTTGTCTGAAAGATCATGCTCAGTTTTGCTGAGTAGTTGATCCTTGGTTGTAGTTCAAGCTACTTTGCCTTAGAGAGTCTCATATTCCAATCTCTCTAATCTTTTAATGTAGAAGCTGCAAGGTCATGTGTTATCCTGACTGTACTTCTCCCATAGTTGAATTTTTTCTTTCTGGCTGCTTGTAGTCTTTTCTTCTTGATCTGATAGTTCTGGAATTTGGCTACAATATTCCTTGGAGTTTTCAATTTGAGAACTCTTTCAGGAGGTGATCGGTGGATTTGTTTTTTATGATTATTTTTACCCTCTGGCTCTAAGACTTGGAGCAATTTTCCATGACGACTTCTTGGAAGATACTGTCCAGGCTCTTTTTTTTTCCATCATGGCTTTCCAGTAGAACAATATACTTAGATTATCTCTCCAGGATCTATTTTCCAGGCCAATTGTTTTTCCAATGAGATATTTCACATTTTCTTCTATTTTTTCATTCTTTAGATTTTGTTTGATTCTTGATGCCTCATAGAGTCATTACCTTCTACTTGTTTATTCTAATTTTTAATGACTTGTTTGCATCAGTTAGCTTTTGTATCTCTATTTGGCAAGTTTTACTTTTCAAGCAGTTATTTTCTCGTTAGGTTTTGTATTGCCTTATCCATTTGACCAATTTTTAAATATTTGTTTCCTTCAGTTAATTTTTTTTCCATTTTGTCCATTTTATTTTTAAAAGACTTGGTCAGTTTTTCTTCTGCCTCTCTCATTTGGCTTTTAAAAACCATCCAAGAATGCTTTTTGGGCTTGAGACCAATTCATATTCCCTTTCGAAGTTTCAGATGTAGGAACAGTGTCAATGCTATCCTTTTCTGAATTCATATTTTGATCTTCCCTTTCTCCATAGTAAGATTCTATGGTCTTTGCTTTTCTAGTTTGCTTCCTATTTATTGTGATTGCCTTTTTCTTGGCGTTTAAAGTAGATCTCTGCTTCTGGGGCACAGGGACTCTGTCTCAAGCTTCCTGCGCTAATGCTTATGATCCCTATTACTGGCTTTGAGTGCTGTGGCCTCTGGTTCTCTCAGCTAGAAGCTATATAATACTACAGCTCACCTGGTGCTGAGCTGGAGCTAGCTGCTGTGTGCCAAAGTTGAGGCCAGATGAAGTCTATCTGTGTTTCCCCAGGGCTACACTGAGGCTCACAGCCTAAGGTGTTGGGGAGAGGTGGTAGCCAATGGAGGTCTCCTCCAACCCTAGGGCTGCACTAGAGCACAGTCACTGGTGGACAACAGTTCAAGCTTGTTTCTGCTCATTTCCCTGGCTGTACAAAGGCACACTTGAGATCCTAGTGTGGTTTCTTGCAGACTCCACCCCACTGGGACTCAGGATCTCCTGCTGGTCTGCTGAGGTGGGACTTGCTGGGATGCCTCCAGGTCTGCCTTGGTCCCCTTCAGTCACAGCAGGAGAGATCCTTCCCAGGGATCTTCCTAGCCTCCTGAGCTAGAAAACTCCTGTACCCCTTCTGCTGGCTCCACTATTCCAGGACTTTTCCTGGGGCAATATTCTCTGGGTGTTTCAAGGTCAATAAAGGGGGATGGGAGCACTTACGGTTTATTCTGCCATTTTGGCTCCTGGAAGTTCAAGTGGGTCACTTTCAAACATTTAGTCTGTGGGATAATAGCCCCAGGAATAGCTGCTGCAGCTGCCACAGGTCCTCTTATCCAGCTCTGCCAGAATCTTATTTTATGCTGAGAGGTTTGGGAATTGTCACTGCAATCGTGATTCAATCTACCAGGGCTGGCTCCCGGCTCCCTGCTCTGCTAAGGTCAGGTGTAAACCCACACACTCCGTACTCTCCCAGCCCTATGCAACAGATCCTTCCCATCAATCTTCCAGATTCTCTTGGACTGGAAATCTGCCACACTCTGTCTCCTGGTGGATTGTGCTACTCTCAAATTTGTTTAGATTCACTTTTTAGAGGTATCTGAAGGAATTTGTGAGACAGCTCAGGTGAGTCCCTGCTTTCACTCTACCATTTTCCATTCCATTATTAATGGATTACTCTTATAAGGATCACGTTGTATTCCTCCAACTTTTTAATTTTTTCACTCACAGAATAACATCCAGAGGGCATGTGACTGAGAGGTTTAGAGGTAGCATGTGAGGGGCTAAAGTTTCTAGCACTATCACTCAATGGTATGCTGTCATTCAGTCCATTCAGTTATGTGTGGTTCCTTATCACCTCATTTGGAGTTTTTTTCCCCAGTGATATACTCTCCATTAACAATCAGTCAGACTTAATTAGCTTTTAGAAAAGGTATTTACTATGACAATACTGAAAGAAAAGTTAATAGAAAACCTCCTCAACCATCCTGAAGGAGGGGAATGACACTGACACTTTCTCTTTCTCTCTCTCTCATACTAAAAGAGTTCATAGAAAGTGGGCTTATAGTACAATGACAGTGAGACAAATGTGTAAAGAATACATGTGACAAAAAGATACCTCCCAACTCCTGGCCTTGGAAGTCCTTTTCTCCCTTCACATTGCCTAGTCATGAAGTTCCATTAGAGTGCAATTCTCCATTGAGTTCTCAGGGTCAGTGAATTTCTAGAATCCTTAACTGGCACTTCTCTCCAGCAGGAGATATATACTCTATAAAACTGCTGTTTCTCAGGTGACCACCATGCTGAGTCTATCTGTCCTTGCTGTGTCTCTGCACTTTCACTGTCATCAGTCACTATAGCTCCAGTAGACACTGCTATTGCCACCACCACTTATGAATCTCTGAATCTTCTTTTACTCACAAGATTGCTCAGACACTTCCTCTCAGAATATATGTTTGCCTAAGGTCAAGAAAAAATAACTAAAAAGGACAGAGGCTACCATGTGCTAATTGCCTCCATGGCCAGGTAGGAGACGGGCCAAATGATCCTTCCCCCTCTACAGCTCCAGAGGAGGCAATTAAAGCAGTTCTCCTATTTCAGAGCCACAAAGTAGGGGTGGAGGGTAGAAAGGAAGGGGAAAGGGCAGAGAAGTAGGTCTTCTCTTTTTTTATGTTACAGTGAATTCCAGCTCAACAACCCTGAAGTCACTAGGTCTCCTAGCTTCCTCAGGCAATTAGAGAAACCATTATCTTCATCATCATTCAATACAAACCTCTGAGTCATAATGACTAAAATAAAGCTCACATCAAAGTTCACTGTGATCACTGGGAATGGAACTAGGCAAGAGACATCTGCACATGCTCCAAGAACTGCCCACCAAAAGCCAGTAGGTCTCTATTACAATAAGATCTTAGATCTCAAGCTAGAAGGGGACTCAAAAGTCAGTTAGTCCCATGCCCTCATTTTACAGATGAGGAAACTGAGACCCAGGGGATGAAATGATTTATCTAAGGTTACAAAGATGATAAGGATCACTCCAGATACAGCTCTTTCCAATATACCACACAGCATCTCATTCACCTTAGGTCAATGACTTACCCCAGAAAATTACTTTTCATGTATTTTGTATTTAATTTTCTAAGTATATGTTGTCACTTTTGTCTTTGTTATCCCAAGTGCCTGGCACACAAATAGAAGTCACTCAGTAAATGCTTGCTGAATTGAATTATTTTCATTTTCCTCCCCCATAAGACCTTTAATGGGAAATATGAATAAGGCAGGTCCTCCAGTTAAGTAAAACTGGTAACTACTTAAGTGGAAATGTTAAATTACCTGGACAACTCATCTCAACTGTCCTGTTAGTGACTTAAATTCCTTCGCAAGTTCATAAATTACATTTCTAGTAGATGGAAAACACCTTTCTAAACACCTTGAAAAACAAAGACATGTTACTAGAAAAGGTTACATATGTGGACGCGTTGTAGTATTTACTAATGTGTTTATATGGTTCAGCTTCTAAAGTTAGCAGGATATAGCAAAGACCCTAAGGGAATGAAAAACAAGAGAAGTAAATTTTAATGAGAGAAGCAGGGAGCAGCATGAAGAAGGTATGGAAGATTGGATGTATGGGATCAGAAAAGATACTTTAAAAGAAAAAAGAAGGGTCACAGAGAACAAGCACCAAAAGCTGACTTCACTTAATTGTTATAAAGAGTCAAGCAGATTAGTACATAATTAAGAGAGAAGGCACTAACATTAAGAAGGACCAGGAAAGGCTTCTCACAGAAAGTGATAGATTTTAGCTGGGATCGAAGCCAGGAAACATAAAGAAATCTAGGGATGGGGAATGTTGTCACTGAAAACTCTAGGGGTCATGAGTTAGAGGGTCATTATGTCTAAAGAACAGTAAGGAGGCCATTGTTACTGGATTACAGACTATGTGAAATCTAGTGAGGTCTAAGAAGACAGGAAAAGTTGGAAAGGTCTATTTAAAAAAAAGCACTTTGAAAGGAGTTTACTGGGTAAGAAGGTAACATGGTCAGATCTGTACTTTAGGAAGATCAATTTGAAAGCTTAATAGAGTATAGACTGGAAATCAGAAGAAACTTGAAAGAGGGAAAGCTTAATAGAGTATAGACTGGAAATCAGAAAAAAATTGAGAGAGGGAGATGAGCCAGCAGACTACTGCAATAGTCTTGGTGATAAGAGCCTGACATTTCCTGTCATTACAAAATGACTAGCTCTTATACAGGGCAAAAATGGCAGCCTCCAGTTACAAAATGCTTTCCCATACACTCTTATTTAGTCATCTAAGCTTAAAAAGGGTACAAATCACTATCATCCCTACTTGCCAATAGTGATCACTGAGGCCAGAGAAATAGCAAGAGGCAGTTGGCATCCTATCTCACATAAAATTCTTAGTCCATTGCTCTTTCCGCTACACAGCACTTCCAGATTCCATTTTAACAAGACTCATACTCTCGTTACTGATTACCAAAGTATTTGTTTCTCTTTTCTGAATACATTCAATAATTTCCATTTTAGTTATGAGAATAGTATATGTTAATAATATCAGACCACTGCTATATGTCTGATTTCTTTGTGGTTAAAAATTCCAGATATGACCAACCACAAGTAGTTACTAATTTACCTGCCTAGAATTTGAAAGGATCACTTTTCCATGGAAAGATGTCTCTTAGCAAACACTATATTTTCACAGTTTCTACAGACAAATCACCTCCAAACTATGATATTATCTCTTTAGAATGGCCTTATTGCAATTCCCTCAGGAGGGCCCACCTACGCAAGAACTGAACTGGAAAAAGGGAAACAGTGTAATAGAGAAGCAAGACGGTGTGATACCTTTCTTTCTCTGCCTAATTTCCCAGTTCTCCCTGTTCCTGATGGAAGTAGAACAAAAAGAACAATGTATTAGAATATATTAATGTAATGAAACAAGCTGTTAGAATGTATGACAAACATCAACCCCTCAGAAATGGCTAAAACTCAAATACAATAAAATTTCTCTAGTGTCTCTCCTTCATCTTCAAATCCATGATAATCTTAACTTGCCAAATAATTTATTTTGCCCAATTAATTATTTTCTTCTTTATTCTCTCATTTACCTCACATGATTACACTGGTACAGGGAACTCGCAATGAGGAAATTCCCTGGCACCAGCTTTGCACAGTATAGCCTTGGAGAGTTGCCTAGGGCACTGAAAAAAGAGACGTACTCAGGATTACAAAGCTAGCATGTGTCAGAGGCAGAACTTGAACCCGGTTCATTCTAACCCCCTTGCCAGTATGCCACCTCTCAAAAATGTTACTTTTCCAGAGTTGCTCATATTCTGAAATTACCTCATTTATTTATTTATTTTTAATAACAACTTAGGTGTTATGTTTAGAATATATGAAATTTAAAATAATGCATGACAGTAAATTATTTAGAACAGAGATAGTCATAAATTTCCCACAAGAAGATACTGTGGGAGATTATAAAATATGACTCAATTCAACATCAATAAATTCACCTATCATTCTGCTAGGCTCTGAGGATTCAAGAATAAAAACAAAAGCGTCTCCGCCCTCAGGAATCTTACATTCTATAACTTTATAGCATACATAAAAAGTAACATATGTACACAAAACTTTCTAGTACATACATATGCAGTATATATAACATACATAAAACTTTATAGTATATAAATATATAGTATATGTAAAAAGTAATTTATAAAGTATCCATATCCTTTGACCCAGAGATTTCACTACTAAGCTGATAAGAAGAAAGTCTTATGTACATCAAAATATTTATAGCAACGCTTTCTATGATTACAAGGAACTACAAATAAAGTTAGATATCCATATATTGGGGAACAGCTAAACAAATTGTGGCACATGAATGTAGAAGAATATTATTGTGCTGTAAGAAATGATGAATGTAATGAATACAGAGCTGGGAAAGATCTACACACACTGATAAAGAGTGGAGTAAGCAAAGCCAAGGAAAAAATCCACACACAAAAAAATCAAAAGTGAATGTAACAAAATTATAAAGCTCAAACATGACTCAAATCAAGAAATTTAAGTGGAAAACCCCCAACCTCTGTGGATGTGGGAGGTCTACAGGTGTTTGTACACTGCACAAGTTTCAGACCTTTTCAATGTTGTGCTGATTTTTTTTTTGTCATTGTCTTTTAGGGGAAAAAACCAATAATAACAATAACAAATACTACTTGTTATATCAGGTGGACCTCTGGGAAAGGGAAGGATACTGGAGAAAACTATGACGATATGACAGTAAAAGCTTTTTTTAAAAACTAATTTCTAAAGGAGGA
Source organism: Potorous gilbertii (assembly GCA_028658325.1). Taxonomy (NCBI): domain Eukaryota; kingdom Metazoa; phylum Chordata; class Mammalia; order Diprotodontia; family Potoroidae; genus Potorous; species Potorous gilbertii. The sequence continues at coordinate 35,311 of JAQQSK010004241.1, forward strand.
AAACAGTAACTGGGGTGATAAAAAAAAATCAGGAAAAGCTTTGCAATAGAGTTGAACACATCTGAGCTGTTCTATGAAGAAAAGTTAAGAGATTAGCTATTGGTATGAGGTGAGGTTGACAGGGAAAGTATTAGGCATTAGGCAATGACCTATTATAGAAAATAGCGGTGGGGAGAGAAAAAATGAAGTGAAATATTCTTTGCGAGAGACAGCAAAAGTTAAGTTTCCACAGAAGTTATTATTAGTTGATGAAGTCATTGAGAAGATCGTGATCTAATGCAGAACGGACCATCCATCTCCTGGTGGGAGGATCTGTCTTGAACTAATGGTATACAGGTCATCTTGAGTCTGTATTCAGTGCTCCCTCCTCCTGAAAAGAGGGTGGGGGCCCCCTTTGGCCAAAGTGTTCAATTCCTCTGAACTCTGCTACAATAAATTTTCCTTGATACCTAATTAGTGTCAAGAGGGTTTCCAGCATCTTGGAAAGTTATTCAGGAAACAATTGTGGAAAGACTTAAGTGCCAAGCTGAGGGTTTTGATTTCTTTTCCTAGAAGCAATAGAAAGCTAGTGAAGATTTGTTAGTTGTCTGTGTTGAGGGGACAGGGGAAAATGACATGGTCAGATATAGTTTTTAAAATATGTAGTTGGAAGAGAGGCTGGAAGGTGACAAGACTGGAAACAGAAAGACCAATTAATTAGAAGGCTACTACAATAGTCTAGGTCTCTAGGAGTGATCAAGGCCTGAACTAAGGATAAGTGGAGCAAAGGAGAGATACAAAAGATGTAAAAGTGACAGATTTTGGCAAATGATAGGCAGAGGGGATGGTGATAATGTGAAAGCCAAAACAACAGTAATTTTCATTAATTTCCTAACATCTGTAGGTCTTCTTTATCAATATCTGACCTACACAGCAATCTAAATGGAAACTTTCTAGCAATCAGTGGGATGGGTATAACGAAAATCAACAGCTTTTAAAAGGAATAAACAAGAATTTATACGTCTACCACATGAGCTAAGTGACTAGAGTTTTAGCCAAGATTATATGCAGCCTCCTAGCTCTATAATACATAAATCACTGCTTTCAAATTCACTAGTAACAAAAGAAAAATGGCTTTCCATCAATTATTAAAAACGTCCTATCTTAGCAAAGATCATATCAGACTTTGTCCCTATTTCTTTGAGGATCAGCAACTGTAAAATAAGTTTATTAATGACATGCCTTAAAAAGAGGAGAGACATTACAAATAGCAGAAAATTCTCTCTATCAGGCAATTTTATTATCCCATAATAAAAGATGTAAGTTTTTGTGTTTTGGAGGATGCAATTAGCTCAAAGAACTGTAAATTTTATTCCATGCAATCACCTCTCAACAATCTACCTAATGTTGAATTTGACTGAAATAATTATAAATTCTTATGCTTGCCATTTTGTTTCAAAATAACAGATTGAAATACAAATCAAACTTATGGTATGCAATGTTTCACTGGGTATTTAGCATATAGTAAGTGTTCAATAAATATCTGTTGAAATCGGAATACATCCTGATATTCTTTATTTGAATACCAATTTCATCAAAATATTTGAAGTTTACTATGGGACAAACAAATATGAAATATCATGTGGTAGAATATTAACAAGTGCCTTATTTTGGGCAATAAAAGTGAACAACTCTTCATATGTGAAAACAACATAATAGAACATCCTACTAACCATTAGTTATTTTTCCAGGAAGTGTAGGTTTATTTACATCAAACTATCCATGCTGTAGCTTGCTTCCCCTTAACTTTAGTTCTGAGAAGTGAAGTTCTGAGACACAGGCAATTTCTAACTGTAAAATAGATCCCCAAAGAGGGAATGACTATCCTTTAAGAAAGATCAAGTCCACAACTAGCAAAAATCCCTTTCTAAAAGGGTTGAGTTGTTTGGTTTTTTAATATATATTTTAGGTTAATTCAAAGTGCTGCCAATTAACATAAGCATAGACTGGGTCTTTTTAACTTGACAAACTATCTCCTTAATAAAATAATTCATACATAAAAACTCTGGGATTTGCAAAACAGTTTGTCTTATGTTTTCATATCAAGCAGAATTCTCCATTAATCCTATTCTAGTGTCTCATCTTAGAATAAAGTTGTTCCCTAGGAGGTCCTACTAAGTTAAAAAGACTTAAGAGTAAATGGCAGAAATGGACCTGTCATCCAAATACTTCGAAGTCTGGAGAAGCCATCACCAGGTTAGTTACAAAGTTCCAGAAATTCCTGAAAACTACAGACCAAGTCATTAGGATTTCAACCTTCATCCATGAAGTACCCACGTTAATGAAATCCCAGATCTCTGAAATATTAAAAAAAAAAACTGTTATGACGCTTAGTTGATTAATAATGCTGAAATTCCTAAATGTCATCAGGTTTTTTGGATATAAATGACTTTTACATAAATGACAAATATTTCTGAACTAAGATTTTTATTTTCATATTAATCACAAAATAAAGTGGAAAAAAGCTATGCACTTCCTAAAAATCAATGTGTATATGCATTACCCTGTATGATAGGAATTTGAAAACCAAACCAAAACAAAAGAAATACTTTTCATTAAAAAACAAAATCATTATCTAAGATTTCCACTCTTTATTAAAATAGGAAATAAATTAGAAGAAATTACTTAAATTAGAAAAGAAGGCAAAACATCTTTTAATTTGTTCATTTTACACACTAACGTTTTAGAAGATCTTGCTGAGTCCATTCTTAGAACAACCAACTTCAGAAATTATCTCTCCCACACACCAAGAAAATGTTGCTAAATGAAAGAAAAAATCAAATTCTTAGAGAAACTAAGATAATCTTTATTATCCAAATAAAAAACATTTTTTGCAATTCAGTAAATGCATTTATTGTGTATTATATTTAGTCACATTTGTATCTTATCTCCCTACTAAACTATAAGCTCAATAGAGCCCCGGAAAAATCTTGCTTAAAAATCTGTATCTAATACATGGGATAGTGTTTGCACATAGTAGATTCTTTAAAATATTTGTTGAATTACTAGTTACATCACTAAACAAGGGACGCTATGTTGCATTCAAATACAAAAATTTACAAAAATAATTATTTTAGTCATTTTTGACTGTACATATGGATTTATAATCAAGTCATGTTTTCATTACCCTAAAATGCCATTAATTAATGCAGCCCTGGCGATGTTGACATCTACCCAAATAATACTACTACCCAAAGAAAATAATGGAGACAGACCACAAAGTAACCAAAATGTTGAAAACTCAAATTGTATTTGAATATGCTAAAGAAAATGTCAATTCAAAAAATATTTATTAAGCACTTACTTTGGGCAAGACTTATATTAGGCAATGGGGATACAACAATGAAAAATGACACATAGTTCCTGCCCCGCAGGAATCTACAATACAATGGAAGATGAAAGTGAACCATGTATACAAATAGGAAAGAAGTGTTGTTTTTTGGGGGTAGAGGGGAGTTTCCAGGCAAGGGGCAGAATTCACAGGGATGAAAAAAGCAAGGGCTTTATTTTTCTTTTCTCTTCAAATTCACACACTATGTTAATTAAATAAATATTTAGTTAATAAACTAAAAGCAAATTCAGCTTTTATTAAAAAACTCTACAGTGAACCAGGGCACAACATTAAAATTATCACGAACTGTTATTTTTTTCCAATGGAGGGTAATGTCTCCTCTAAAAAAATAACTATTGGCCAACAGTAATCTTACAAGGATTTTTGGACATAATGACGAAGCTAAAGGAAGAGAAGTGGAGAGGAACATGGAATGGAATTTCCCCACATTCTATTTCATCCCACTTTCAAAAAGAAAACAATTTTAAGATGGCCATCATTAAGAGAGACTGCCATTATCTCAGAGAATATTCTTGGTTTAAAAAACACTTGATTTGCAAACTATCTCTATTATTTATATAGGAGAGATCATGAAACACTGCACAGAACATATACCAATTAATTACACCCAGGAAAATTCTAGTAATAGTAAAAGAATATGTATCCAGAAAACATAAATAAATTACAATTCAAAGGCCAGAGCTAGAGGAAAGAAATTGACCTCAAAAACAGGTTAAATGCACCATATCAATCTAGTATTAAAAAAACAAGTTACCTGTAGAAAGTACTCCTGTCGATATCTTAAAATGCTCTATATGGAATTTTTCATTTCAAAGATGTTAAACCAAGAAAAGACAAGTCGGCACCCACTCTCCTCATTCTGTACCTTCAATGGTGGCTTGTTTTAGCACCGTATAACTTCTGCCAGTATAGCTATTTTTCTGAGTTTTCTTATTAAATACAGCTAAAGACACGGCTAAAGGATTCCTTTTTAAACTAGCTCTGCTTGCATGGAATAAAATGCTGAGCACAAAGATCTTAACAGTTCTGATTCTGTGCTTTTTTTTTCAGCCAACTCCCCCATCCCTCAAATGTTCTCTTATGTGCACTTGTCAAAAGAAACACCCACTGAGTGTCAAACCCGTAATGTTGCGGCAGCCTTCCACACTGGGGCAGTGCCCAGAACCCGCTCCAACCTAAAGGATCCTTACATCCCCGTATTAAGGAAAATAATCTGTGGATTAAAGTACCAAGAATTTGTTAAAGGGGACACTGACTGGAGGCTATTTAAGCACTTAAAATACTGCTTCTCCTTTGCCGAACTAAGAGGCAGAAATGTGAGGTCACGTCTTTATAACAGATCCAACAGTGTCTTTTAACAATAAGGTGAACAGAAACACTCCTTCGCGAACTGCCTTTTTAGGAGGGTTTGCTTTTTAATCCAAGTGGTCAGTAATTCAGCACAACGACAGGAGCACGGACTATTAGGCTCAACGACGGTGGACGAGCCTGGGTGATCTTTCCCCTAATACCCGCACACCCACGCACACGACACCCACAACCTCGCGGACCTCGGAAGAGATGCTAAACCTTCATTCCGGTTAGGTACAAGGAAGGGGCTTATCTTCGGCGGTTCCGGGGTCAAGTTCACACCTGAACACTTGCCGCTCACAGGGCGAGGGGCGGCGGAAGCAGCAGGAGTCACCCCCAGGCCCGCAAAGTCAAGGTCAGCGGTCACGTTCGGCGGCCCGGACACCGGCCCACCCCCCCGCACCTCCAGGTTCCGATCGTCCCGGACTCACGCCTCCGAGGCTCGGGAAGGTGGGCGAGCAGCGCGGAGAGGGCGCCCGAGGCAGAGGGGACAGCCCTCTCCCCGCCCCCATCCCCTTAGGGCACCCCGCGGAAAGCGCAGGGGGGAGGGGGAGGACCGGGGGGGGGGCACTTCGCTAAGGAGGAAGCTCCTCTGAGGAAGGGGGCTGGAGGGGCGGCTGGGGTGGGGGAGGCGAGAAAAGACACGCGCGCACACACACACGCACGCGCGCGCGCACCCGAGCCACCCCACAGAGGAAGGCGCAGCCTTCACTGCCGGAGCCGACCCCGATGCGCGTCATGGGGGAAGGAGGGCGCGACTGAGCCGCCCCCTACCCATTCAAAAAAAAAAGAAAACTTCTCCCCTCCAGGCTCTCCCAGGAAACCCCCGGGGAGCGGGGGCGTAGGAAGAGGAGGAGGGGGCAGGGGCACCCCTCTCCCAGGGACACCCCCATCCTTTCACTCCCCCGAGACAGGGCCAGGGCAGCCCCGACGCCCCTGTCGGATGTCCGCCGCCCACCCTCCTCCCACACGCCCAGGAGACCCAGCGGTCCTTCTCCCCCCGCGGGAGGGCTGAGCTCCGGAGAAGGGAAGACGGCGGGACTCACCCCACTCTCTCCCGGCTTTAAGCGGGGAATCCCACCGCGACTGCAGCCGCAGCCGTGGCTGTTTTCTCTCCCCCTGTGGCAGTGGCAACTATCGAATCCTCCGGCCCCGCCCTCCCGACGGGCGAACGCGCAGCCGAACCTGCTTCCCATCCAAGGGAAGGCGACTCGGGCCGCCTCGGCCAATGGGGAGGCTGCTCGGGCCCGGGCCAGCTCCGGCAAGGCCCGCCCCCGTCGAGGCCCGCCCCGCCCATTCGCGGAGAAGCTCTGCGGGGGCGTGGTTCCCTTTTCCTGTCTCCCTCCTTTCCTCTCCCGGGTTTCTCGGCCTCTGTCTCTGTCCTCCTCCCCTTTTCGCCAGCCACGCCGCCGCCCCCAGGGCCCGAATTTTTTTTCCATTCTATACACACACACGTTTTCTCTCTGACACACACACACACTCACACACACGCACACACGGCGGGCACGCGCTCGCGCGCGCTCGCGACGTCGCCGCTCTAGCAGGTTGGGTTGACTCGTCGGTCCCCAGCAACCGGGGCTGGAAGGATGGGAGGGGGCGGGGCCGGGCTGCTCCCTGACAGGAGACAGGAGGGAGGGGGTCTAACCGGAGGAGAGAGAGGATTGGCAGCCCGAGAGAGCGTGGCTGGGAAGAGGGAGGAGGGGAGAGGCCCGGTGCCCCGCCGGTCCCTGCAGAAAGGAGGGGAGATCCTACCTGTCCGGAGCTGTCCCGGCTTCCACCCGGCGCTGCCAGAAGGGGCGGTGCAGGCCGGGAGCGCATTAGGGGCACAAAAGGAGGAAAAGGACCTGGGACATCTGCCCTACAGGGCGGGGGCTGACCGGTCCCCGCGGTCGCGCCGTCCCTGGCTCGCTGCCGCTGTGCCCATCACTGACATCCTGTTGTCCGAGCTGGCAACAGACAGCTGGATGGCTGGGGATGCCGTTCGTGCACGTGCGGCGGCGGCGGCTGCTGATGCTGATGCTGCTGATGCTGATGCTGATGCTGCTGCTGCTCGGGCCCCCGCTCCGGAAGAAGCGCAGCCCCCTCCAGCTGCGGAGCCCCCATCTAGCGGTGGCGCGATGAAGTCATCGCAAACCCAGAACTCCGTCCAGATGGGCTTGTTTTAACCAAAGTAAGCGGCGTGAAAGATTACCCGTGTTCAGTGGCCGCTGTGCAAATGACAAGAACGTCGCTTGCTCTAAAATAAATCTGGGTCCAAAGCAGGGCGGGAGGGGCCCCCGACGCTGAGGCTGCGGTCGGGTTACCGCCGCCACCACCCCAGAACCTGCGGCGCTGTCCTGGCAAATGGAAACGAGGGATAAGCCTGCGCCTTCCGCAGGCCCGAGGATGTTGGGCGCGTGCCGTGGACCACCCGTGACCGGTGCTCGTCTGGGGCGCTCAGCGGCGACAGCGCATCCGGAGGCAGGCCTCACCACCCGCCAAGCGAATGCGGCTCTTCTAGCGGAGTTAGACGGGATCCCTGACGCTCGTCGGTGGCGGCGGCCCGAGGCACCGCGGGGGGAGGATGGCAGCGGTGCGAGGGGCGGGAGAGCTCTGGCCCCCCAGGCGAGTTCAAGGGCCGCAGGCTAGCGGCGCCCAGGGGAGCCCAGGGTCTGCTACACAAACTGTAACAATGCTTCCGTGGGGTCAAGACAGGAGTAATTATCTTGGATTTATTTGTATAGACCGAACAAGACAGGGAAAGCCAAAACTGAAAACCCATTTTTGACCAGGTCTGAGTTATTTTTACAACAGGAAGATAAACCACGTGTAATATAGCTTTGTTGAATTAAAGTAGACACAATGTGTTGTCTTCAGTAGCCGAAGGGGACTTACCATTAGTGGGGTAAACAACAATGAGTTGTTTGTCCAACGATGGTGAAGATAGTGATTGAGCCACTAATAATTCAGCCAATTTCTGACGGTGACCAAGGTACTTTTTGTCTGGATAACTAGGCAGCATTTCTTTATGGAACTGGAACCCTGTAGTTTACCTTTTCCACACTATGTTCCACAACATTAATACCAAATGCATTAACTTTAAATCAAAATACACAAAAATCTGTCATCCTGGTTTGTCTCCTATTACTAGAGTCCACTAGATTGGTAAATCAAACATATGTCACATGCATGTAAATCTTGTTCTATATATCTTTCCCCCTCCCCCACTCTGGGCTTAGGATCTGTTCTGCTCTCCATAATTTAAAGTCTTAAAGAGTTGACTGGGAGAATTTGAAAGGTTGAGCAACTTATGATTGTTCTCACAGGCACTATGTAAAAAGGACTTAGCTGCTAAGCTGCTATGACGCCTGTCCTCTCATATGTCAGCAGTCCTAATAATAAATAGCCTTTCATTACCATCATCACCACCACCACCACCACCATGGTTGTCAAAAAGTGTTTATTATCTATAGATACATTTACATCTATAGATACAAGAGTAAAATCCAAACTAAGGTGTACGTGTCATTGTCTGCAAATTATTTAACTATTTAACTCTTTAGCACTGCTTAATTTAAATCAAGGTAGCAGATTTCATATTTTATTTTAAAGTGAGTACAATTTAGAAAATTATAATACTGGGTAATATAATCTCATTTTAAATTATTAAATCCTCTGACTCTGTTTTCCCATCTAGTCGGACAACCGGAAAAGAATGCCACGGGGGGCTAACAGATCATACCATGACAATAAAAGTATTCTACACAAGAAGGGGCACATCATCCTTATCAATAATGTAGAACTTTAATACTCAAGATTGCACAACAATTGCTTGAAAGAACTCCAAAAGGAACAACCAGGGATATAAATATTGTCTGACACAAAATATCGTGGCAGCCCATAGGAAATGTTCTGAGCTTTAAGACAACCTGTTAATGAGCCCTACAGCAGGTGCATACTGTTCACTCCATCCATATGCACTTCTAGGACTTTTCATATGTCTATAGCAATGCAGAGCTTGCCTGGAAAAGACCCCAGCAACTTTGAGTCAAAACCACATTAAGGAGATACTAGAATATTCTGGCTCCAAAGGCCCAAGTGACTGACAATGATACAACCTCATTAGGGCTCCTCATCTATTTGGTGAGAGAAAATCTCTTCCATCTACTTTCTATGCATCTTTTGTATATATTGACTCTTCCGGCTTGTTGTCAGCGCCATTAGAATATAAACTCCTTGAGGGCAGGGATGTGCTTTTGTATTTCTTTGTACCATAAGGTTTGGAATTTTCTTTTTAATTAAAACCCTTAACTCACTCCTTAAAGAGGTGAGACTTATTCCCTGAATAGGCATTATCTCACAGGCCTTGGCCTAAAAGGGCCAGGGTCTCCCACTGCATCCTGGGCCATCTCCAGTCATCCTGTTGAATATCTAGTTACTGGAGCCAGATGGCTCAGGAGGAGAAAGTGAGGCTAGTGACACAGCCTCAGTGTGTCAGCCCTCCCTCGCTCAAATCAAAGTCAACTGCCAGTCATGTCATCATTTCCCTGATGTCATAGTCTTCTTCAAGTACAAAGGACAAATCCAACAAGGGTTTAGGACAATCCTTGACATACAGTAAGTGTTCAATATTTCTTGACTGATCAAAATATCTAGGAGGTAGAGAATCCTCTGCTGTTTGTAAATCCTGCCAATTAGGAACTAAATTTGGGACAAATTCCCCAGATTCACCTCTTTCTTTGTAATGAGTCAATGGAATGAATTGGAATACTCATAGTCCATCTAATTGTTAACAAAACCAAGGAAGGATATTTAAATTAGGAAAAGGAATCATTGGGGATATAACACTGATTCAGTGGAGAATTTCTGTGCTGTCCATTGTGGTCTATGTGTCAAGCATACTCAGGTGAACAAGAAACTCTATCAACAGCTGAGTCTCAGTCCTCTAAGCCAATTATGTCTCAAGGACAGTTTTAATACCTTTGAAGGAGAAGAATTAACTGATCCCCTTTGTTGGGGAATTCTATCACCACAGCATTAATCTAGTTATTCCTATAAATCCCAAGATATGGAATAAGAGGTAGCAAGTCCTGGGATCCTTTGCTTCTAATTAGTGAGCATTCACCAGCCTGTAGCCTGGATCCAGTCCCACAATGACATATTCTTTTGCCATCTTTGTTCTACACTTCGTCCTATATTCCAGCCTGCTCCTATGACTGAGCACTCCAAGCTCCAATCCTAAAACACTGAGCTTCTAATTTTGTGAGTGAGAAAGGAGCAACATCTGTTGTGTGTAGGAAGGATTGGTTTTGCCTTTAAGTAGGCAAGAAACTTGGGATCCACTTTGGTTTAGTTTCCTTGTCGCTTGAGGCATAAAAGACTGAGTTTATAGGAATTCGGTGTTAAATGTTTCAACAGAATTTCCATTGCCTTACAAAAGTACTTTTCTGACTTATACCAGCTATTACTGTGGAAAATGTAGAGTTGGAAGGAGGTAACATTTTATCTGAATTGTATCCTTTTAAATCTTAAGTAAATTTCTTGCATTTTTATGACATCCCATCACAATCCTAAACCTGAATAACTGCACCAACCTGAGAATGACCCAGAACATGGCAGTAGTTGACAGGAGTGGATTACAATGACTTCATAGTTATATTCATTGTTGAAGTATGTGAAGGGAAGGAAGGATGTGACAGAATGGCAGAAAGAGACCCTGGTATCCTGTTGCTGAAATATTTTTAGTATTCTATGAGGAACCCGCTCAGTGAGATAAGGAAGGGGATCCTTCTGACCCTGTAGGGTTGGCTCAAACAGGGCTTAGGGAGCTTGACAAGGACAATAAAAATCTAAAAAGATTAATAATCTTCTGGCTCTTACTAATAACTTTGAAAAAGCTGGATTGCGAATGAGAGGAGGTTAAAAAGATATTATCATTGTTACTCAGAAATTAAAGAAAGAGATCTTTTTTAAAAAATCAGCATTATTTTTATTTTTTAAACAATTATTTTATTTGTTTTCAGTGTTCTACAATAACTTCCATATATCTTAGATTTTCTTCCCCTCCCTCTTCCTTCCTCCCTCCCCTTTCCTCACTCTCTCCCCAAGACGGTATGCAATCTTATATAGGCTCTACACATACATTCCTGTTAAATACAATTTAACCTTCATTCTGTTGAATAGAAGAATTAAAATGAATGGGAGAAACCATAAAACAAAAAAAACATAACATAAAAGAAAATGGCCTGCTTCATTCGGCAATCAAATTCCATAGTTCTTTCTCTGGAAGTGGAAGGTGCTTTGCCTCAAAAGACCCCTGGGAATTTTTTAGGGCCTTGCATTGCTATGAAAGGCTAAATGTACCAGAAAAATTACTCACAAACTGTGGTTATTGTTGTGTACAAAGGTCTCCTGATTCTGCTTCTTTCACTCAACATCAGTTCATGTAAGTCCTTCCAAGCCTCTCTGAAGTTTTCCTATTCATCATTTCTTATGGCACAATAGTATTCCATTACATTTATATACCACAACTTGTTCAGCCATTCCCCAACTGATGGGCATCCCTTTGATTTCCAGTTTTTGACCACCACAAAGAGCTGCTATAAATATTTTTGTACATGTGGGACTCTTTCCCATTTTTATGATCTCTTTGGGATGCAATCCTAGAAATGTTGTTGCTGGGTCAAAGGGTATGCACATTTTTGTTCCAAACTGCTCTCCAGAATGGTTGGATCAGCTCACAGCTCCACCAACAATGAATTAGAGTTTCAACTCTCCCACATCTTCTCCAACATTTATCATCTTCAATTTAGCATTATTTTTAAGGACCATGATTGGAGGCAGAAGAGCAAGTTATGGATTTAGTCATAGATGGCATAATTTAAGAACAATGTTAATGGGAGTACTTTCTTCTTTGCCTATTCTAATTCCTTCCATTTCATTTTCTTCTCTTATTGCTTAAGCTAACATTTCTAGTACCATATTGAATAATAGTGGTAAAAATGGACATCCTTGTTTCACACACACACACACACACACACACACACACACACACACACACACACACAATCTTATTGGAAATGCTTCTAACTTATCCCCATTACATATAATGCTTGCTGATGGTTTTAAGTAGAGGCTACTTATCATTTTAAGGAAGATTCCATTTATTCCTATGCTCTCTAGTGTTTTTAATAGGAATGGGTGTTGTATTTTATCGGGAGTTTTATTTTTGCATCTATTGAGATAATCATATGGTCTCTGTTAATTTTGTTGTTGATATTGACCTTGACATTATGCTGAAGAATGTGTTAAACCATGTTGAGATGTCAGCTGAAAGGGAAAACAATAGGAGCAGCAATCAAGAATGAGACTGGGAATTGCTTTTTATGGGAAAAAATGTTCAGGATAGCCTATTCCATTACCATCCATAGGGTTACTACAATTGGAGAACTGATTTCTTTCATCACAGAAATCAGAGGATATTCAGAAGAATACCAAGAAACTTGAGAGGTTGCAGAAGTTTATTTAACAAATTAATGAATCACTAGAACAGTGACTAATGATAGTGTGGTTTAATGGGGGTGATTTTTTAAATCAGTTTCAGAGTTCGATAGGTTTGAAAAATTTATAGAGGATTGCTCTTATTCAAAATCAGCTGAAACAGATAGAAAGCCCCAAATTCTTTCTTTTCTCATATTTGCTTTTTGATTTTGATTTATGTAATATTGGAATTGTTCTTTGAATATTTCATAGAAGTAACAAAATTCACCTGAAAGGCCATGTGGTCTTGGGTCATTTTTCTTTGGGAATTCATTTATGACTTGTTGAATCTCTGTTCTTAAAATTCATTTATTTAAATTCTCTATTTCTTCTTTTATTACCCTGGGCATTTATATTTCTGTATATATTCATCTGCTTCATTTAAGTTGTTGGTTTTATTTGCACATAATTGAACAAAAATAATTTTCTTTATTAATTTGTTGGGAATTGTCCTTTTTCATTTTTGATGCTGGCACTTTCTGTTTTATCTCTTTAAAAAATAAACTACGCTAATGGTTTCTCTTTTACTGCTTTAAGGAGAGCGGTTTTAGTTATCAATTCAATTTCTTTATTTCAATTTTGTTCCATTCTTCTTGTATTTTTTAAGTTTTCTGTTTTAGTATTTATTGGAAGTTTTTTTTAATCCATTCCTTTTCTAGTTGTTTTTATTGTTTACGTACCCAATTCATTTGTCTGTTTTCTTGTTTTGTTGTTGATAAAAGTATTTAGGGACACATATTTTCCATTTAGGATTGCTTTATCTATATTCCAAAAGTTTTGGTATGTTGCCTCATTGTTGTCATTTCCTGTGCTGAAATTATTTATTGTTTCTGTGATTTGTTCTTTGATCTACAAATTCTTTAGGATTAAATTAGTTTATGTTTAAGTTTTACTCCTGTCTTCAAAGATGAAAATCTTTCAATAAAAAAAGATTTTACTGATTATAATTTTTATTGTCCTGTAGACACTGGTGTATATGCCTTAGAATGCAGTAGATTTTGGTAAGGATGCCATGATCATCTGAAAAATGTTTGTATTTTTTTCTGTTCCCATTCAGGAATTACCAAAGAGTTATCATTTTCTAATTTTTTAAAAATTCCATTCACACCCTTAACTTTTTGCTTTTCTGTCTGCTTCTTAGATCTACCTTGAAAAGGGTAAATTAAGTTCTCCAACAATTATACTTTTTGTTTTCTGTTTCTGCCAGTAATTTACTATTTTTCTTTTCAAGTGTTAGGTCATTCAGTGCATATAAGCTAAGTATTGATATTATTGCATTGACAATTTAGCCTTCCAGAATAGTTTTAACTATGCGTATTTTTAGTGTTCCCTTGTCTTAGATGATGACTGCTATTTATTCCTACTTTTTTGAGTTGACGTGAAGAATAATGGTTTCTGCTCCAGCTTCTTATTTAAACTCTGTGAACCATTACACTTCAAGGGTGTTTATGAAAACTGTGTTTATTGAAAATGGATACAGCTACTCTCCTCTATTCTAAGAGTGAACTGATCCCATTTATGCTCATTGTTATAACTGTTAATTTTGTATTTTCCTTTATCATATTCTCTTCATCTGAAACCTATTCTCCTCAACCCTTCCTCTGTATTTTTATACTTATCTTCTATCACCTCAGTTATTAGAAAGAATAATTTCTTCCTCCTTTTCTTCCCTAATTTATTCCTTTTTTTACTCTCCTTTTTCCTCCTTTCTTCCCTAATTTGTTCCCTTTTTTACTCTCATTTTTCTTTACTCTCTTAAAACTATCAAAACAGAATGAATCTACCCCCAAGTCCTCTGTTTGACTTAACTCCCTCTGTGAACTATAAAAACAATAAAGTTATAATGAGATACTTGCTTCTTTTCCCCATTAGAATGTTAGCATTGTTTCATTGTGTGTTGTTGTTCAGTCATTTTAATCACGTCCAATTCTTTGTGACCCCCCCATTTGGATTTTTCTTGGCAAAATGGAATGGTTTGTCATTTCCTTCTCTGACTCAGTTTACAGATGAAGATACGAAAGCAAACAGCGTTAAGTGACTTGCCCAGAATCATACAGTCAGTAAGCATCTGAGGCCAGATTTGAATTCAGAAAGAGGAGTCTTCCTAACTTCAGGTGCAGCACTCTATCCATTGAGACTTCTAGTTGCCATGCTTCACTGTTTATTCCTTTTTGACTTACTCAAATATGTATGTGTATATATATATATATATACATATATATATATATATATATATATATTATCTTTCTAAGGTTTCACTTGACACTTGTGTTCTAATTTCAAAGCTTCTCTGCCAAGGTCTGGAATTGAAGCTCTTTAGGAAACTCATTTGATTATATATGAATAAGAACTATTTCCCAATAGCTATATAGTCAAATAATATGAACAGGTAGTTTTCAATTATGAGAAATCTAAGCTATTAACAATATATGAAAACATGCTCCAAATTATTAATTGTGAGAGAAATGCAAATTGAGTCTTTTGAACTTCAAAAAAAGTGAAAATGAGAATTGTTAGAGGGGCTATGAAAGGAGAGGCACAATAACACTATTGCTAAAACTGTGAGAGAATTAGAACATCAAGTGGTAGTGGGAATTTAGTGAACCACATTGACTCCATCTTATGACTCAGTGCTGGATCTAGCTCAGTTTCTTTTCTATTCAGTTAGAAGTCTAGTCCAATTTTTGTTTGTAAGAAAGCTTTATTTAATTGTGAGAAAACTTGATTGCATTTTTTTTAACCTAACCCTTTTTCGTTGGGAGTCTGAACCATCTCTACCTGCTGCTTAGAGATCCTTAACTAAGGACTTAGGTTATGTTGAGCAGAAAATTGGTCAGATCAAAGACTGAAGCAGAGAGTTTTCTCACAATTCACCCATATGTCTTACTTGAAAAATGATCCTGAACTTTGCAATCAGTTATTGTTTCCATGTTTCTTTGATTGAATACAGACACTTGAGGGGAGTAGAACACCTCATTTTCTGATTTCAGGGAATTACACCTGTGTACTCTCCCCTTTTCTGCTTAGAAAATCCCTAATCTTTCCTCCAGTTAGAAATCAGATCATCCTGGTTAATTGTTTTCTTTTAATTTGTCTTATTTAATTGTTTTTAATACACAAAAATCTGTTTCCTCCTGTGTTTGGGGTCCAGTGCCAAAACTGAGGAAAGCCTAGAACCAATTTATTATGCAACTGACATACATTGCTTAATAAAATCAATATGCTCAGAAGTTCAAACCTTTGTTTCCTCAATCGCTTTATTTTTTACTCATCACAATTGGGACCTGGCCCAGTCATTCTGGAAAGTAACTTGGAACTATACCCCCCAAAGTCGAGAAATTATGCATATTCTTTGCCTAGCAATATGGCATATATCCCACAGATATCAAAGAAAGGTCTCATATGTACAAAAAAATGTCTATAGCAGCACTTTATTTTGTGGCAAATAACTAGAAACTTAAAGGGTGTCAACTGGGGAAAAGCCAAACAAATTATTGTATGTGAATATATTGAATATTGTGCCACAAGTCACAATGAATGGGATAAATCAGAGAAACATGATAAAGCTTACATGAATTTATTTGGAGTGCAATGTGCAGAATGAGGAAAATAACTTATACGAGGACTGAAATTGTCATGATAAAAATCTGCAATAAAGAGAAACTGAGGCACTAAGTTCTAAGCATAATCAATTTATTAGCAAGGCTAGCAATTGCTAATAAAAGGGATCCAAGGATCCTCAGTAACCAGAGATCATCTTACAGTCAGAACAGCTCTTTTATATAGCTGAAAGGGTAATAGTATGAAAAATAGACCAGTGATGAAAGCTAAACTAAGAATGATATCGATATGACAGGAGGGGAGATTTCTATAATCCTTCCATAACCCAGGGCAATAGGAAAAAAAACAGAGCTGACTACATGCTCTGTAAAGTCTCATGGTGGGCAAATATTACCAGATTGACTTACTTCACCCCATGGTTAGCAAACTCATAGATCTGAGTTAAAGATTTAAGGGGAATTCAAATTCACATAATGAGGGGGCCAACCCTAATACATAATAAATTGACTTATCCTTATTAAAAATAATACAAAATAAAATGAGGTATCAATTTTTAATTTCTCACAATATAAAAAGAAAAAATAACTTTGAAAAACTTTGAAACTCTGATCAATGCCAAGTTAAACTGTAACTCCATGCCCCTATGCTACCCATCTCCTGACAAAAAACAAAATGAGACATATATTTAGATGTAGCCTATACATGGGTATGTTTTCCTTAACTATGATTATTTATTACAAGAGCAAATTTTGTTTTGTCTTTGTGTGAGAGGAGAGTTGGGGGACAGAATTGAGATAGTGATAGTATTAAGAGAAGAGAAGTAAAAAGAAGGAAAGGAAAAATGAGTTTTCAAAGTCCTTTTTAATGCTTAGAGAATCTGCAGAAAGTTCAGAGGAAAGCACAGACAAGCTGGACAACTTTGTAACAGTGTTGAATTTATTATATAATCCATTTTAAAAATAAGTTATGCAAAATTAATTTGCTGTTTCATTGTCTTCTTTGTATACAGAAACCTGAATAAAACACAATGAGATTAAATTCCTTTTAAGGGTGGTGGGGTCTGACCAAGACTGAGGAGAGTTAATTCAGTCTTTGCTATCAGTAAAGTCATTCAAGAGACTGAACTTTGAAATGAGGATGATAGAAAAAAAGGGAAACTCTGGATCTCCCAAATCATTGGTTATTACATTTCTCTCACTTCCCATTAACCATCAGCCAGACTTACTTGTTCTTTAGCAGAGGTATTTACTTAACACTCTCCCCAAAAGTCTGGGGCACACTCCCCCACAAACACAGAGCATCCATGGGGAAAATGGACACCAACTTTACATCCAAAGGTAGTGAGGCATATGTGTAGAGAATACATGTGGCAAAGGAATAACACAACTCCTTGCTCCTGTAAATCCTTTCCTCCCTTTTTAGCTCTAAAAAAATTAGGGGAACCTAATTTCCATTTAGGTGAAGTCCTCTGTTAGGCTCCAATGGTTGTTACCTTTGTAGACTCCATCACTGGACTCTACTTTTCTCTTCCATGAGGGATGCTGCTGCAAGAAGCCGACTTTCCTCAAGTAATTATTGGTTCAAGTTAGTTGTATTGTGTCCTACTGGACTGGTCTGGTGTCTGTGATCCCAGCTCAATGCAATGCCTGCAACTGATTCCAGAGGACCATATAGATTTGGTTATTAGATGAAGTTAGATCTAGTCTTGAAAACAAGGTCAATGGTGAAGAGGGGTTGGGTAGGAGAAAGAGAGAGCAAAATTTCCTCTGCCTCCCCTTGTTCCTTCCGCTGTCCAAAGTGATTCTGTCTTAGGAGCTTGGCTCCAACTTTCAGTTTGGAATTCTTTAAACTGTGACTCACCATTAGTCCCATTCCCCACTTGAATATCAAACTTTAATCTGGCTTGCTGTTTTTATATATAGTTACAAGAGGTGTTACTTAGTCTCCTCAAACACAAAATGTTTCTTGTGAGTTATCTTTGGCTTTTCATCTAATAATCAAATCTATATGGTCCTCTGGAATTGATTAATTATTCACACTTGGTTACTAGACTTTAGATTGCTTGATTCATTTGAAATGTCTGGACCTTCCATAATAATATTTGTGTGGGATAGAACCTTACTCTTACATAGGAATATGGAGATATAATTTCTGCCTTTAGCTTTGCAAAAAGAAAACTGACTAATCTTACAATAACAGCAATAAACTGACAAATGAAAGAAAGCAGTGTGAGCAGGTACAGTACAGTTCCAGCAGCTCTTCCGTTCAATGTATGCTGACTTCTTACAGCTGTATACTCAAGAGCACCAAAGACAAGCATATTCACATATTCTCAATGTGACATTCTTCCTGAGTATGATACACAGTTCACTAGCAGGGAGATTAATCTAGAGGACCATTTCAGAAATATTGTCACTCCTAGACACCTCTACTGATTACTCATAATTTGAAATGATTAAAAAAAACCATGCGATTGAAAAATGATACTTTTTCTAGTTTTCGTTACACCATAGGAAAAATAATGCAGCTAAAATAGGAAGGTGAAAAGGAGCAAGTGGTTATGCCAGGAAGTTCTTAAGTATTCTTGCTTCAACAATGGCACCAATCAGCAGGCATATTTCAACCTAAAGAAAGCAATTACCATTCCTGGTGTTACTAGACTGCAAGATTTTAAAGAAGGAAACCGCTAGAAAAGGGACAAGGACTTGAGAAGGTCCCTGAAACAATAAAAGCATTGGTCTGAGTAGTATGGGAATGCCCAGGATCTTTCTCCCCTGTATATCTGCCCTATCCTCGGCTCAATATCAGAGATCCAGGATGTTATGGAGACATTAAGCAAAGAATAGCTTTGTTCTTTGGAAACATAAAACCCTACTGCCTTAGGTCTCTTACTGGAGAAGGCCCTGACATATATATCTAATTTCCCTCCACCGACTAAATAAAGCTTTTTACTTATAATCCGTGTGAGCTCTTTGGTATTTTTTGAGTTAATACCAGTTGCACAACTTCTGTGACTCTTTGGTCATTTGTTACTAGAGTTGACAATTCACCCAACATATCTATGATGCCTCACAAGTCTTAATACAGTTTTAAACTTTGATAAAGTGTAAACACTAGTAGAAAAGGAAATGAGGCTTCTCTGGCATACTTTATTCTTTATGAACCCATGCTAACTGGCTGTTGGTGATCTTTCTAACTATCTCTTCAATAACCTATTATAAGGTTTACTAACATGTAGTTTTTAACAACCTTTCTTCTGGACTTTCAGGTCACATGATCAGCCAAATGTCAGATTGGGCACTTTCTCTACACTGCTTTAGCTCTTGGAACACCTCAAAAGAGTAATTATGTGCCAGTTGTACAACAATTACAGTTCAGTTCACAGAAGGGAGAAAATGTTCATAAGACACAGTTTTTATTAATTGAAGAATGCTAATCCTTAAAATGCTCAATCAGAATCTCTCTCCTAATAGTCTGCCATCAGCAACATACAACTTTAGACCTAGGACACATAATGGTATTTATCAATCAATAAGTATTTATTCAGCACTTACTATGGGTCAACAAGCTCTAAATACTAAGAACCACTATTATAAATACAAAGAATGAAATGATCCTTACTTACAAGAAAGTCACATTCTAATGGGAAGACAATAAGTACTTATATGAGCACGTATAGAATGCATATGAAGAGAATAAATATAAATAAATAAACACAAGGCAGTTCAATACAAGGTAGCTAGAGTGGGAGGGCACGATAGCCATTGGGGTTGAGGAGAAGGGTCAAGAAAAGGCTCTTATCAGAAAGAAAGTCATATTGGCAGTCATCTAGTATAATGAATCACTTAGAGTCTGAGGATTTAGATGAACAATCCCTTTAATAAAAACATCCAACAATACTCAGAGAAAACTGCCCCAGATCTTCTGCATAACTTCTTTGATGAATAAGACCCTTTCAGAGTGAGGCTGTGGGTGGAGGGCAGCAAGAAAGATTGGTGGGAACAACTCAAGCCTCCTCAATTTCACCTCTTTCTTCCATTACAACAAAGGTGTTGCTTGAGCCTTAAAGAGAGAGAAGATCCTATGAGAAAGAGATTAGAAGGGAATGCATTTGGACATAGCTGCTAGTGCAAAAAAGAGAAGAGAAATGAATTGTCCTGTGAGGAACAGAGAGAAATCAAGTTTAGGTGGACTGCAAAATGCAGAAGGGGAAGTAATATTCAATAGAAAGATAGGTTGGGAACAGGTGTGAAAGACGTTGAAAGCTAAACAGAGAAGTTTATGTTTTATCCTAGTGTCAATAGTGATGCTTTTGAGTTGAGTGAGTAGGGGAGTGACATGTTCACATCCTTCCCTTCTACAAAGACTGTGCTGACATTTTCTTCCCTGGCTGTCCCTCACACTTTAAGAAGTGTGCCTAGTCAAATGAGAAAGAAGGCAGAAGGGAGGAAAGAAAAAATGCTACTTTCTACTGGGCCCAGTCCAAGATTAGGGACCCTTAAGGCTGTAGAAACTTTTTACACCTCCACCCCTTTCCCTAAACATGAAAAAAGAATAGATTATGTTCAGCCATGTGAAGAAAAGGAAGAAATTCAAGGGAGGAAGAGTGTGTCTGGTTTTATCAGACCTGAAGGAAAAAGTACGGAAACCCAGTTGGGGCTCATCCTATGTCTGCAAAAGATACTCAGGGTAGGGACCCAGGCTATGAACCCTAGGTTGCCCAGCAAAGAACAAGATTAAGGCAGCTTTTCCCAGTTTAGGGGATATACTCACAAGCAAAGGAGGAATCATAAAAAGGTGAATGACAAAGAATCATAATGATAAAAAGACTAAAACACCTAAGATTTCAAAAGGAAAAAAATACCCTAAAAAAAAAACCTAAACGCATGAGTAAGTAAATCAGGAGAGGACACGAACACCAGAAGGAAGGGATGAGTACTAATTCTTATAGAAATTCAAACGCCTACTTAACAAATAATGTAAAACCAAAGTAGATAATACAGTGCATGATGAAATATTGAATCCTAAGGACTTCCAAGAGAGCATAGAACAAAAATAAGAGACTTCAGAACGATTTAAACTGGAAATTACATTCATGAAATAAGGAAGTAGGCCTTAATATAGTTTAGAACTGCTTTCAAAGCAGAAAAGAAAAAAAATGAATCTATAAAAGAAAAATCTTTCTATAGAAGTAAAGATGAACAGATTTGAAATGCAAAATATACTGAAGTAGAGAAAAATCTGGAAGAAGAGAAACAAAAGGCAACATAATTAAAATAAAACACAAACCCACAGAGATAAACCTTGAAGCAAAAACAACTAACAATGCATGCCTCCTTTCCAGCCTAAAGTCCCCACCTCTCTGCTAGGGGGCAGAAGGCATGCATCACCATTGGTTCTCTACAAGGTGATTTCGGTCGAGTCAGAGCGAGAATCAGTAAGCTTTTATTAAATACCTACAGTGGGCCAGGCACAGTGCTAAGGGTTGGAGATACAAAGAAAGTCTCTGCCCTCTTTGGAGCTTACAATTTAATGGAGGAAGACAATATATAAAAGGAACCTAAAAAACTGGGCATGTGAGGGGTTGGGGACTGTGGAGACAAGTACAATGAAATCCTACAGCAAGGGTGGGTGATGATTTGAGGAGGTGTGAGTTACAGAGTTGAATTCATCTTTCAGAATGATAAAATTCTAAAGACCATGAAGTATAGGAGAGCCGCTGGGTAGGTAATGAATACAACATTGCATATCAAAATTCTGAAGACCTCAATGTAATTTTGCTTTATTATTGTTATAGTCACATATATATTGTTCTCTTGTTCCATTTATTCCACTCTGCAAAAATTTATGCTAGTCCCTTTCTAATTATTTCTTTCTCATACTTAATATTAATTTCTTCTACCACAATAATAATCCATTACATTCACATGTCACCTTTTCACACATTCCATAATAAATGGTCATCTACTTTCCTTCCAGTTCTCTGCTACTACTAAAGTTCATTGTGGTTATCCATTTGATTCAATCATGTCCAACTCCTCTTGACTTCATTTGGAGTTTTCTTGACAAAAATATTGGAGTGTTTGTCATTTCCTTCTTTAGCTCATTTTATAGATGAGGAAAATGAAGCAAACAAGGTTAAATAACTTGCCCAGTATCACACAGCCAATATGCCTGAAGTCAGATTTGAACTCAAGAAGAAGAGTCTTCCTGACTCCAGGCCTATAGCTCTATGGACTGCTCCACCTAAATGTTATTCTAAAATACTGCTGTTAAAAAATACTAAAATACTGGGTATTAATATTTTTGTAAATATAATACCTTTTCATCTATCTTTGACTTCATTAGATGATATAACTACTAATGGTATCACAGGATCAAAGAGAAAATACAGTTTAATTATTTTTTCTAGTATACTTTCACGTTGTTTTTCAGAATGATTAGACCAATTCATGGTTCCATCAACAATGTATTAATGTGCCTGTTTTCCCATAGCTTAGACTAGTTAGGAAAGGTTTGAAGTGAAAGAATAGGAATAGTATTAAGATTTGTTGATATTTATATAGATTTTCTGTTTTTCTTAGAGTTGATCCATTAAGGAGTCATTTTAAAAATATATTCTATGGGATCTCACTATAATCTTCCCAACATCTTCAGGAGGATTCCTTTGGACCCTTTTCTTAGATTCTGCAAATCTTATCCAATCCTTAAGATCAAGCTCAAATCACATCTGTTCCATGAAGTCTTTTGGACTACTCAAGCCTACAATGATCTTTCTTCTCTTAACTATTACCCTTAAGCTTTGAACTACACAGTTCAGCACTTGACTACTAGCTGTATTATTGTCTAATTGTTTCTTGTAAGCCTTGTCTCCCTAGCAAGAATTTAATCCTTTGAGAGCAGGAATCATTTGGTATATCTCTTCTATATCCTGCCTAGCAAACTGTCAAGAGAACAACAGATGCCCATGAAATAACTTAGCTGATTCATTTTATTCTCTTGCTCACAGAGGCACTGATGTTAAAAGTGAATTAATTTTCTTTTATTTATCCAAGGTAAAACAATACCTTTTCTGAGGATTTAGACTAATGGCCACTTGCAAAACTATATAAATAATCTCACTATTTTACCAAGAGAAATTACTTAGATATTAAATGCTTACCTCTAACTGTAGTGCCAACGTGATATTCAAAGTGCCTTATGGTGACTATGAACATGCCAGCATAATTCTGAAACGCAAAATATAACAGACTCTCCACATGGAAGAAAAAATCAAGACGTTTATTTAATACCAGAAAGCCAAACCCATCATAGCAACAAAGAAATTTATACACAATAAAAACGCAGAAGGCACTACCATCCCCAAGTCTTCCCCCTGCTAGGGCCTTCCCACAAAGGAACACTCACAGCTCATTTCCTGCTGCCTCTCTCTCCCTCAGCTCTGTCTGCTCTGTTTAACTTCCTCTCAACTCTGCTCTACCCTTCCTGCTCCACTCCTTCCTGCTCTATCCATCACAGACTCATATGACTCAAGCTTTCATGTGACTCTAGCAGGTCACATCAGCCTATTAATAAATGGGAAAAATCTTCCTATTATGCAAATAACAATACACTAACTAGTTAAGATTTTAATAGAAGGAATCTGGACACCATCCCCCTACCCCCCCCCCCACTCCCAAATCACTAATCTCCTGTTTAGGAAATACTTGTTTCCTTCTCTTAAATGGTCTTTTGGTTCTAAGAAGAAATTTGTTAATTTTTTTATCTCATTGGTAATCTCAAAGTATTGCTAGAGTATGAAGCATTCAGTGATTGGGTAGATAGCTAACTCCCAGATAAACCAAAATCTGGAATCAGAATGCCTTGGAAAAGAACAGCATGAAGTCCACAAATTGGAAGGGAAGGCAAAGCAGGAAAGGATCATCTAAAACCTCCCTTTACTGAATAACTTTAACTTTATTCTATTCCCCCATCATCCAGAATCCTTCTAATAGGAACACCTACAAAATAGCTAAATTGACCGGCTTGAGTTATGCTTCCCTTTTGATTTTCTCTATCAAACCTCTGATGAAGGTGATAAGGCTCCATAAAATTATCAAGTCATAAGAGAAGAAAATAAAATATATATAGCTTTTAAAATTCATGACTTTAGGAGATAGACTCCTGAAAAATATAAAATACACTGCAACTAAATCAATGTATATTAGGGGAGACATATTTCTATCCTGAGTTCATGTGGTAAGTAACTGCTGCCAAAATATTTCTAGCACAAGGCAGAAATTATAGGGGTTAAAAACCTAAATTTTATTATTCTTGAGTTCAGCTTCAGAGGAGTTGAAAAATAACCCCTCAACTCTAATTAAGGTTCTAGTAAGGTTCCTTATGGACAGACAAAAGTACATCAGAGTGATGGAAATCATTTTTTACATACTGAAATCTTGTGAATTCCTCTTAGTCCATAAAAGTTAATGAAAGGATTCATAATCCCATGCTTGTTTCAATGTTAAGTTGAACAGACTTTAACATTCACAATCTTAAACATAAACCCACTTAAACAAACTTTATAGGTAAATTAAGTCAGGTTACAGATTAAACTACATTCACAAGTTGGATTGCAATGAGATATTTACATTTCACCAAAATAACCATAAACACTAGCATCAGAGAAATCCTTCCTTATACAACTACCCAGAGGAGACAACAAATAATTAAACCACTTTGGGGAGCTCAAATTCCCCTTTGGCTCTTATCAAAGGAATATCAAATAGTCTTTCCTCAATATTATTATTCCAGAGTCAGATTTTGGTCAGGCAACATTAATATTAAAAGAAGATAGGCTTTTAATTAACCAAAACTTGCAGAAAGAATGGCCTTGGGCTCTGAATAATAAAAATTAATGAAACAAAATTTTTAAAAAATCAAAAATTTCCATCACAAAGACAAGAAATAAAAGCATTTTCATCTGCTTCCTTAATGTTCATTTCTTTTCTCCTTGCTCTCCCCAAATTTGTAATAACCTCTCTGAGACCTCAGACAGCATTTTGTTTTTCAGTTTACTACTATTTTTATTATTAGATTATCTATAGTATCCTTATCATAGTGCCATTTTTTTTTACTGTATCTTTAATATACTAGATGGAGACACCACAATAACAGCTTAATAAATGTTTATTGTACTCTGCCATTTCTTTCCTTACCTCTTTGGTTTCTTACTAGAGGAATAACATTAAGAATTTTTGTAGATATGATGAGGGGAAGGGATAGGGAATGTGCCAGGGAAATGATAAAGGTGGTAAAGGTGTCAAAATACTTTGATTGCTTGTAATATTTTCTCTTGACTTGGAAACTCTGGAATTTGGCTACAATATTCCTAGGAGTTTTTCCTTTTGGGATCTCTTTCATTAGGTGATCAGTGGATTCTTTCCATTTCTATTTTACCTTCTGATTCTAGAATATCAGGGCAGTTTTCCTTGATAATTTCTTTAAAGATGATGTCTAAGCTCATTTTTTGATCTTGGCTTTCAGGTTGTCCAATAATTTTAAAATTCTCTCTCCTAGATCAATTTTCCAGATCAGTTGTTTTTCCAATGAGATACTTCACATTGTCTTCTTTTTATTTATTCTTTTGGTTTTGTTTTATAATTTCTTGATTTATCCTAAAGTTATTAGTTTCCACTTGCTCCATTCTAATTTTTAAGGAATTATTTTCTTTTTTCATTTGACTCATTCTGCTTTTTAAGGCATTCTTCTCCTCATTGACTTTTTGGACCTCTTTTGCCATTTAGGTTAATCAAATTTTAAAGGTGTTATTTTCTTCAGTGTTTTTTGGGTTTCCTTTAGCAAGCTATTGACTCATTTTTCATGATTTTCTTGCATCACTCTCATTTCTCTTCCCAACTTTTCCTCTGTTTCTCTTACTTGATTTTCAAAATCCTTTTTGAGCTCTTCCATGGCCTGAGACCAATTCATAAGTTTCTTAGTGGTTTTGGATGCAGGAGCTTTGACTTTGTTGTCTTCTTTTGGCTATATGCTTTGATATTCCTGTTCACCAATGACATAAGAAAATACCTGTCACTGATAAAGTAAGAATCTATAGACTGTTTCTTTTTCCTGTTCGCTCATCTTCTCAGTCAGTTACTTGATTTTTAAGCTTTATTAAGTGTAGGTCTCCAGAAGCTGTCTCCACTTAATCAGTGGCTGCAGCTGCCCTGAGGCTGGGGCTAGGGTTGAGGCAGATCCATACTCCCCTCTCAGCCAGGTGAGAGACCCTTCCCAATGGCCTTTGATGCTGTCTTTAGCATTTGTGGGTTGAGAAGCCTGAAATCTGGAGTAGCTGCCAGTGATTTAGTCCCCTAAGGCCTACTCTGGCTCTATGACTCTGTCCCAACCCACACTAAACTGTGCTCTACATCCAGCCAGGTGAGATAGACACTTCCTGTCAACCTTCCAGATTGTCTTGGGCTGGCATTTTGCTTCAATCTGTCATTTTGTGACTTCTTCTACTTAAACAATTGTTTAGAGTAATTTTTTACAGTTTTTTCTGAAGGGTTTGAGGGGAGAGCTCTAGGTGGTCTCTGCTTCTACTCTGCCATCTTGGCTCTGCCCTCTCAAAATACTATGAAAAATGTATGAAGTACTATACATGTCTAAATTACATATGTTTAAGTTATTGCTCCAAAATTTCCCCATTTCCTCCAGACTCTTACTTCACCATGAAGTTCTGTTCCTCCTTCTGTCCATTTTGTTTCCTTTACTTCCAGCTCCAGTAGGAAGAGTAAACAATAATAAGTTTTCCAACCCAATCAAGTGAGCTATTATTATTGTAGGGTAGTATAGAGTGTCAAAATATCAAATGAAATGGTGGGGAGGAGGAAATCAGGTGAGAAATACAAAGGAAAAAGGCAGGATTGTAAAGGACTTGAGAAATTATCTAATCAATTCCTCATTTTTCTTTTTTTACAGATGGAGAAAAAGAAGCCCAGAGAAGTAACACAAATAGTGTCAAGATTTGAACCTATATTAATATGACTCAAAAGTGATGTTCCCTTCAGTATATCATTTTGTAGGGCAAACAGTGAGCAATAAACAATTAGCCAAGTGGGATACAAGGGAAAAATAGAAGATTCGATGGGGCTAGGATATAGTCTATGAAGCATGCAAAGAGCAGAGTTATGCTCTGCTCTAGGATTGCTAGGAGTTACTTTCCAAACTTACCTTTTCTATGAAGTATTGAGGAACTTCAGCTAGAGCCAACATGCAACTTCAGATTTCAATAGTCCCCTATTACTGTTAGTGTGATTTAATCCCCCTCTTTTTCCCCCACACTTTAGTAAAAACTTTCATTAGCACTCATTTGGCCTATTGCAATAGCCCTCTAATGGTTCTTTACATTTCCCCTATCTCTTCTCTTTGATCTAAATTTCCTACAACTGCCAGATTTATGCATTCTCATTCCATTGCCCAGAAATATTCAATGGATTTCTATTTGGGGGGATAAGCAATCAATCAATATTTACTATATGCCAGGCATTGTGCTAAGTGCTGGGGATGCAAAAAAAGAGGCAAAGGACAATCTCTTCCTTCAAAAAGCTTACAATTTAATGGGAGAGACAACATGTAAACAAATATGTACAAAGCAAGCAGAATAAATAGGAAATAATTCACAGAGGAAGGCATCATACCAATTAGGGCCAGGAGACTTCCAAAAGAAGGTGGGATTTTAGATGGTATTTAAAGGACAAGAAAACAACCTCATCTATAATTTTATTGGTATAGAGCAAGAGGCCCACAAACTATGCCCTAGAGACCAAACTCTTCAGGTTCCAAGACAAGAATGGCTTTTACATTTTCAAATACGTAAGACAATGTAAAAAAAAAAAAGTAAAACCATTCTTAACTCCCAGGTATACAATAAAGGTGAGCAGACTAGATTTGGACCAAGGACAGACTGTAGTTTATTAACTTCTGATATAGAGAACTCTCTCTATCATTGCAAGGTGGCTGATCACCATGAACAGAGGTGATAGTCCCAATTCCAAGTGTTGTTTCCCCACATCCTGCAGATAAACAACTTGGGGCAAAAGTTGTGCTCTAGAGACATTCCTTGTTTTCACTAGCCTCTTTATGTGCAATTCAAGCCCTTTCTAAGATGTGAAATACTTATTCCAGACCTTCTTCTTTATATTTCAATATCTCTGTCTTTTCTCCCCTTCAAATCTGTCATCTTTCTTAAAGTCTCACGATGCTTTATTATTACAGGTGTATAGGACATGTGGTATATTTGGACAATGCAAGACTGAATTGAAATGTAAAATGCCTAATAAGTAGTATTGAAAATTCCTTCACAGTTTTATGCAACAACTAATCAGCGAGGTAGAACAGTAGTTAGCCACGACCCTTGTTTCATTTAAGTCTTACTATCTTATGAGAAACTTTTGAATTTCATTATTTCATTTTGTGAGATACCTCTCTCACACTTTATGTTTTTCACTCCCTCATGTAGGTGGCAGAGTGAATAGAGTACTTAGCCTGGAGTCAGGAAGACCTGAGTTCACATCCAGCCTCTGAAACATACTTAGTTATGTGACCCTGGGCAAGTCATTGAGTTTCTGCCTGCTTCAGTTTCTTCAATTGTTAAATGGGGTTGTGAGCATCAAAAGAGATAATATTTGTAAAGCACCTAGCACAGTACCTGATACAAAATAAGTACTTAATAAATACTTATTTACTCCTGTCTCATCTTGGGAAGCCTTAAGCAATATTTTCCTTGGGCAATGGGATGAGGGATTTATGTTGAAGAGCCTAAGAAAAGGAAGACTGACCTCTTTCATTAAAAGCCAGGCTTTCCTATAACAGAAGAAGATTGATTCAATAGAAACAAAGTCAAGGAGCCCCAGCAGAAAATAGAGTGTGGTAGTACCTCTAAACCCTTGAGCCTGGCATGACTCCTTAAAACTAGAATAGAATCCTAGATTTAGGGTTGGAGGGGAGCCTCATTTTATTGAGAAGTAAACTAAGGCCCAGACAGGATGTATGTCTTGCCTAAAGTCTCATAAATAGTAAGTGTCAGAGTTAAGATGTAAAAGCTTGAGTCCTCTGTATACATCTCTAGCCTTCATTCTGCTTCATTCTACTATGACCAGAGGTCATAGTTTGTGAACTCTCTAGAATAGGTACTCAGTAAATATTGGTTAACTAGTTAAATTGACTTTCTCTTTTTATATATGCTTTTTTAAAAAATGGAATTTTATTTTTTTCTAATTACATGTAAAGATAGTTTTCAAAATTCACTTTTTATAAGATTTTGAATTCCAAATTTTTCTCCCTCCTTCTGGCCCCTATCTCCTTCCCCAGATGACAAGCAATCTGACATAGGTTATGCATAGGCAATCATGTTAAACATATTTCTACATTAGTTATGTTATGAAAGAAGAAACAGAACAAAAGGGAAAAACCACAAAGAAAAAAACACACAAAAAGGGGAAAATAGCATACTTCAATCTACATTCAGATTCCATAATTCTTTCTCTGAATGTGGATATCATTTTCCATCATTGGTCCTTTGGAATTGTCTTGGATCATTGCAATGCTGAGAATACATTTTTTTATGATCTCTTTGAAATACTGACCTAGTAATGGTATTGGGGGACCAAAGAGTTCCAAATTGTTCCCCAGAATTAGTTCTCCATCAACAACGTATTAGTGTCCCAATTTTCCCACACCTCTCCAACATTTATCATTTTCCTTTTCTGTCATATTAGCCAATCCGATAGATATGACATGGTACCTCAGAGTTGTTTTAATTTGCATTTCTCTAATCAATAGTGATTTAGAGCATTTTTTCATAAGAATACAGATAACTTTAATTTTTTTGTTTGAAAACTACCTGTACATGTCCTTTGACCATTTATCAATTGGGGAATGACTTGTTTTCTTATAAATTTGATCCAATTCTCTATATATTTGAAAATTGAGGCCTTTATAAGAAACATTTGCTGTAAAAATTGCTTCCCACCTTTCTACTTTCCTTTTAATCTTGGATGTTTATATATGCTTCTCAAATGTTTGCTTAGAGAAAACTCCAGGAGAGGCATGTCAGGAATATGGTGTCAGCATGATCAAAGAATGTAAGTGATGCAAACAAGTGTCCTCAAGACTTTTAAAGACTGTGACAGGAACCCTTATGATCCCTCACTTAATGAAAAGTTGTTTGCAAGTGCTTCTAGCTGCCATGGAAATAAGGTGGAAGTTTGATTGTTTGGGAGATTCAAGTATATTCCTGCTACAGGCTCAGTAATAAATACATTTTTATCATGAACATGTTATACCAGACCGACTTCATTTCCTTTTCAGACAGGGTTACTAGGCTGGTAGATCAGGAAAATACAGGCCTAGTATGCCTCAATTTCAGTAAGGTATTTGAACAAGCCTCTTAAGATACTGCTGTCTTGAATACCAAACCCCAGACTAGAGCCTGATGTCAGTATCTGGTACCAGTTTTGAGACCATTCCCTGAGGACTCAAACACTTTATCTCTGTACTCTCTCTTGCCTTTTTCTCAAGATCCCCAGTGTTTTGAGAGAGAACACCTACTCTGATGCTGCTTTCCTCCACAGTTCCCTGGCAAGTGGGAGCCCAAATTAACTAGATCTATGCTAACAAATGGGTGCCTCTTACTCAGCCAGTCCCTATGACTCAGAACCTATCTGTGCTTTTGTCCCCAGTTAGTTAACCTTTACCCAGTCTTGATCCTTCTACACTCTCTTTTCCCATTGTGCCCTCTAAAATCACCATTCTATTATTAAGAATCTTGTCTTCGTTCCAGATCTCTTTTCATCCTTTTACCCCATTTTCTTATGCTCACAAAAACCCAGATCTCTCTGGAAGACATTGTCTCCTGTCTATACTTTCCTGTTCTCTAACACAATAGACTGGGGGAAAATTTTGCATACTCATTGCTCCCCACTGCCACCTTCAGCTTCTCCAAATCCTTCTAGGTCACTTTTCTTCCTCATCACTCAGCAGCTTTTCCTTTGATGCTCATTCTATCTATATCACCTAGTGTAGAGTCTTGCTGCTTATTGTTTGTCCTGAGATCACTCTGCTTCTCCAGCTCAATATCTATTCTCATACTCAGGCACTTCAATTCAACATAATGACCTCAAAGTTCCTCACCGTTCTCAGATGCCATGACGTTCACTTTCATTCAATGTCAATCATCCATTGGGATAGTCATACATTAGATCCCATTATCACCGTAATGGTTTTGAACAGTGACATTTCTTCCATGATCATAATCTCCACACTTGTTTATCCCTCTGCCTGAGAAATTACTGGGAAAATTAAAGCTATTTACTGGGCAGTCCTGAGTGAGGACACTTCTCTCTCCACACATCCCCTTCTCCATTAACCAATCTAAGAGGAGGCTCTCCATTCCAGGTCTAATTCTCCATCCCTATGCCTGTGATTTCAGCCCCCCCCAATCTTTGAGAGATTGTCAATCTGTTATTATAATGCTCCCCACCTCCACCTGTCTTGAATCTTTCTCCATCTATTGATTTCTTCAAATTTAATCAGGTTGTGCCTTATCTGTAAAAGACCTCCCTTTGATGCTACGTCTCCAATGAAATTCTGAAGGCAAAGGATAGATTTCAAACTGGAGAAGAAAATGAAGGTCATCTAGCCCTATCTCCTTGAATTTTCCTCTCCCTACTTTACAGAAGTGAAAACTTGCCCATAGAAAGTGGAGAAATCAGGATTCAGACCCAGGTCTTTCAACTCCAGATACTGTTCTCAGGCTATACCATTACACTGTCTCTAAACTAAGTCTAACTATCTTTAGCTGCATGCTCCATCTCAACTCTTTCACTCCTAAGCTCCTAAAAAAGAAGTTTAGACCCCCTGCTTCTACCTCATGATCATCTATTCACTACTGAAATCCATGAAACTTAGTTTTTGAGTAAAACTATTAAACCTACTCTCCAGAATTACCAAGAACCACCCAGTTGTCTAATTTCTTGGCCTATTTTCAGTCCTCATCCTCCATCTCTCTTCATTTTTTCACACTGTTGACCACTCCCCTCTTCCTGTATATTTTTCTGTTTTTTGTTTCCATAACACTATTCTTTCTTGATTCTTTTCTCATTTGGCTGCTCTTTTGCAGTAGTCATCCATCTCCTGTACTCTTAATGTAGTTGTTCCCTATGGCTCTAAACTTGAGTCCTCTTTTCACTATTCACTTTCCTATGGTGATCTGTTTCTATGAGTTCAACAACTACCTCTACATAGATAAATTCCTAATCTCTATTTCCAGCCCGAATCTGCCTTCTGGACACTGATGCCCAACCATTAACTGCCTGCTGATGTCACTTTGATGTCCTTTAGTATCTCAAATTCAGCAGGTCCAAAACAGATCTCATTATCTTCCTTTAAAAGCTATCCACCCCCCAAACTTCCCTGTTGCTATTGAGGACAGTCACACAATTATTTATGTTGTATGGATTGAAGCTCACCAGATAGAGGATTCTAGGAAGATAGTGGAGTAGGTCAGAAAATTCCAAACTCTCAAGATTTTCCCCCAGGAAAGAGTTAAAATATCACCTTAGGGTGAACAAAGTGTAGGGGGAGATAAATCATAGGGGTACAGCAGGGGTCTTCCAGAGACAATTCCAGAAGATCACAAGAAAAATCTCAGGATGAGGTTTGGTCCCAGTGAAGAGTAAACATCTCGAGGCGAGGTTTCCTTTTAACAACCTGGGCCAAGCAGCTTAAACAACGAGCAGCAAGCCCTGAGGTTATTTGGTTTGGGAGACTGAATCAGCCCAGCTACAGGAACTTTTACCCCCAGATAGTGGGGGCAGTTGGGAATTTGAGCCCAGGAAGATTGAGGGAAAAAAGAAAACCAGACCCAGCTGTGTGAAGAGCAGCAGGGTGAGAGGGATCCAGCACATGCCCAGTGAGTGAGGAAGCAGTGAGGCAGAAAGCCTCTGGCTGCAGGCACTTACAGGAAGTTGGAGATTTTACTTTGGTTACAGGCTATTACCACAAAAAAAAAAAAATGCACAGCAAAGGAGAAAGAATTCAACCATAGAAAGCTATTATGGGAATAGAGATGAATGGGGTTTATCTTCAGAGGAGGATATTGAAGTAAAGAAACCCCCAAAGAGGAATGTTGAATGGTCACTTGCCCAAAAAGAATTCTTAAGTGATCTTAAAAACGAGTTTAAAAACCAAATGACAGAAATGGAGGAAAAACTAAAACAAACAAACAAACAAATCCAAGAAAAACAAGGTTAAGGAAAGTCAACCAATTAGAAAAGGAGATCCAGAATCTTAAGGAAAAAATGACACCTTGAAAATTAGAATTGGGCAAAGTGAAGCTAGTGAAATTACAAGAGATCAAGAAATAATTAAACAAAATAGCAATAATGAAGGAAATAGAATAGAAAGTGAAACATCTTATAAGAAAAATAGTACATTTGGAGAATAGATCAAGAAGAGAAAATATAAAAATAGGACTAAAAGTTATGATCAGAAAAAGAATCTTGATACAATAATACAAGAAATAATTAAAGAAAATTGTCCTGAAGAATTAGAAGCGGGGGAGGGACTGTGGAGTAGAAATAGAAAAAATATCCATCAATCACCACTTAAAAGGGATCCTATGAGGAAAACTCATAGGAATGTTAAAATTTCAAAACTCCTGACTTAAGGATAAAATATTAAAAACTTCAAGATTAAAGCAATTTAAATATGACGGAGCCACAATTAGAATTACACAAGACCTAGCAGCAGAGATATTAAAGGACCACAGGTCTTGGAACACGATATATCAAAGAGGGAAAGAACTAGGACTCTGGTCAAAAATATCATACTCTGCCAAGTTAAGTATTATTTGGAATGAAAAAAATGAATATTTGATAAACTCTCAGACTTTCAAGACTTCATTAACAAAAATGCTGAATTTAATAGAAGATTTGATGTACAAGAACCAAGAACAATATAAGGTATTATAAATAACATATATTGTATTGTATTTATAAGGTATATAAAGACTAATTAGAAGGGATTCATGAAGACAGTTTACCATATATTATATTTGTAAAATATATAAGATTCTTATTAATAATTTGATAGTTCATAACGAAGATTGAGGTAAACCTTACTATAACATTGATTTAAAAAGTAAACCCATTTAGGAACAGCTAAAAAGAGTTAGCAAGGGAGTGCACCTGAGTGGAGCAGAGTACATTATATCCTCCCTGACAGGGAAGCCCACTAAGCCTCTCTTCCCATTGGTTGGGAAGCCAGGCATACAGTCTAAGCGCTGGAATCTACCCCAGAGACAAAGAACATGGAAAGGCTCATTGCTCACCAACTAGGGTTTTTGTAACCAAATAGGGAATAAGGGAAGAATGCTGATGTGGCATTAAGAAGGTGGTGAAGGGGAAGGGTACACCAGATCACATGGCCAGAATTGTGGTGGTTCTCCTCCATCCTGGAGCATTTTATTTGCCTAAGGGGGATGCTTATTTATTTTAGCTTTGGCAGGAAGGGTGGGGGTTTCAGAGAATTTGTGCCTGAGGGGGGTCTTTATTTCACCTGATTTCACTCAAAAGGAATCAGATGAGGTAGGAGGCTGGAAATTCTGGTAACCTACTTTCATCAGGAATGGGTTTAAGAGAGAGAAGATAACATATATATATATATATATATATATATATTTAGAAGAATATAAAATTCTTTTAAATTCAGAGGAAATCAAATGGTAGGAGCACAGGGAGAGGGGAGAGAACAAGGGAGGATCTTTAGAGGGGAGGGAATAGGTAAAAGGGGGTATAAATTTATGGGAATGGTAGGCCAGGGGAGGGATCCTTGGAGGGGATTAGGAAAGCAATAGGGGGGGCAAGGTAGTGGATAGAAGTAAGATAGAGGAGGCAGGACAGATAGGAAACAAGAGATATGCACAAACATAAAAACTAAATATCAAATGTAGAATAGGTTTGGGAAAGTATATGTCTATACATATATATGTCTATGCATACATATATATGTATGTATATATATTTATACATGTATATGTGTATGAATCTGTAGCTATAGAAAAACATATCTAAATTTTATTGTAGTCTTCTGGGGAGGGAGGAAAAAAGAACAAAGTAAAAAAGTACACAGGAGAGAATGAAAGAACTCACAAGGAAGCAAAGAAAAGGTGGACAATTTTCAAAAAGATATATTATTTATCATACTGGCTTTCTTGAAATGAAAATGTACTACCACATAATTTGAATCCTCTCTTATGTTCTGCTATGCACAACATGATTTTTTTTCTTTTTAACTTTGTATTTTAAGTTCCAGTATCTAAGTTTATGATTTTTTTTCTTTTCTCTACTCTGTATTTGTGTTCTGGCATTTGAGTCTAACATAAAATAATGAAAAAAAAAAACTCACCTGAAAGGCACTCCAAAATATCTCCCTCTGGCCAGCCTTTAGTGTTTGTCCACCATTAGTGTTTGCCGTTTAGGTTGAGGCCTTGAAGCTCCAGAAATCTCATGTAAAGGTACAAATATCTCTGGGCTTGCAAGCTCAAAGCCATATGAATGCCTTTTATCTCCTTCAACCCCCACATCCAACCAGTTACCAATTCCTTTGTCTATAACATTGCTAATTGTCCCATTTTTTTCTACCCACAAAGCCAATCCTTGTTCAGACACCAATCACCTCTTGCCTGTACTAATTATAAGGGCCTTCTAACTGTTCTCACTGCTTCCGTGCTTTCCCCTCAACAACCCATCTCTTCTACACAAAGTAAAAAGGCACATGTCTGACCATGCCACTTTCCTGTTCAGTAACCTTCAATGCTTCCTGATGCCTTCAGAATGAAAAACAAACACCTCCCTAATCCAGTATCTCCCTCCTTTACCAGACTTATTCCAGACTATCCTTCTTTGATCCATTCTGTTGTTTCTGTAGCAGCAAACCCCATCAGTTTTGGGGCGGGGAAGGGGAAAAGGGTTGCTCCTCAGCCTCATCACACTACCATCTCAGAGCATGACCTGCCAAGACTAGGAAGAAGAGGCCTATTGGGTCTCTTCAGGGGCAAAATGACCCTTGCTGACCCTGTCTGATGGCCCTCTTCCTGTTATCCTCATTCACTAGTGTTTTCTGTCTCCTCAAACAACCATTATTATATGTATCTGTGTACATTTTTTTCTCCTCCCACTTACAGGCAGATCGTGTCATATAACTTCAGCACCTCGTATAGTGACTTAAACACAGCAGAGATGTATCAAATGTGTTCATTAAGCTAATGATTAGTCCTTTCTGAAGGCAATCCATGCTAATTCCTCCATCACAATGCCACTTCCTATAAGAATTTATCCTGACCTCATTAGTATGTATATATAGTCTCATTTATTCAGTAATTTTTTAGTATTCCATTATGTGCAAAGCACTATATGAGGTAGGGAGAACTAAAAATAATAAAGATGTAGTATGTGTCCTCATGAAATTTGTAGTCTAGCACCAGAAATATGAAAAAAACCAGACATGCAAAATTATTTACTAGATATGGATTGATTATAGTGTAAAATAGAATGTAACAACAGTAGAGAAGTACAAATTATGTGTGAAGTTAGGGGAAGGGGAAAAAATGCTATTTGGTGTTTGAATTTTGAGGACTTTTGCGATTTAGTAGACCCAGGTCAAGAACAAGGCAAAAACTAGCATGACTCCTTGCATTATCATCCATTAATTCTTTCCTTCTTTCAACCTAAAATACAAGTGGATTTTATTATTGTGCTACAGTGACATCTATTGAAAGAAACTCTCTGCTACAACTTCAGCATATGTATGAGCTCTTCATACTCCCAACAACTATACAGATTGAAACCAGTTCAAATCTGCTCCTTCTGTGAGAGCTCGTCCTAACCCATATGCTCCTTTGAGTTCTCTCCATGGGGTGCACACAGCACCCTAGGAGCCTTTCTACTGGTCTGATGATGTTATATGGATACCAGTGGAGCAGACAGGCCCTCCATCTGTTATCCTTTTTTCTGATTAATATACCTCTTTTTCATCTCTGATGATATTTTCTATATCTATTATCATTGCACCATTTATTTTAAAACACTAATGGTTCTCAGCCTTTACAAGGGTAAATATAGTATAAAACATATGCTCCTCTTTTGAGAAAAGATTACTTTAAATACTGTACTTCATTATAATGAAAAACATTGAATCAGTAGTTCAAGTTAAGATCATTTAAAAACAAATGCTAAAATGTTTTATTTCTGCCCTGCTCTAATTTTTGTTTTACTGAAGTCTCAGTTTGATGGAGGAAATTCAAATATGCACAAATATATGTATTTAATGATGCACTTAAAATAATCATCCAAAAATTGATTAAGATTCTTCCTTCGATGAGAATCAACCTAGAATAGTGCTTTAGCAGATTAGCCTTTAAATAAGGAAAATATGGGTTCAGATTTTGCCTCAGACATATACCGCCTGTGCGACTGCAGGAAAATCACTTGTGCCCTCTCTTGTGAGCATATAAATAACCTCTCATACCCACCCCATCCCCAAGGCAATTGTCTAAAATACTGAATTAGAGAGGAGCTTCCAGATTTGCTATCTCCCCAATCCAGAGTAAAGGATATTTCTTTCTGTTAGAAAATTAATGCCGTTATATATGTGAAAAATCATCAGTGATTCACCATTTCCACTAAAAAGAGAAGGGTAGATGTGGAAAGGGAAGTAATGATACTGATAATTCAGCTATGAGGAAGAACTGCTTCAATAAATCTGACATTCTTCCAAGAGAAAAGAAATATCCTAAATTATATAATGTGGTATAGACAATGTGTTCTAACTGAAGATAGTAACATTTTGGCAGAAAAAACCTGTCTAGCTGAAAATTAAAAAAAAATTGCAACTATTGAACTAATTCAATTCAAATTAGTTTTTAGCATTTATTAAGTTCAAGCTACTATGCCAGGCCCTACACATTCAAATATTTGAAAAAAGAAGTTAGGGTAGAGTCCCTGCCCTCAAGTAACTTGTATTTTACTGATTTAAAGGTGGGGAATGTGGTAGATTATCTCATTCACCTGAAATTCTTAGGAGGTGAAATAAAAACTATGTTTTCTATAATTGTATAATATTCAGTTTTACATACTCACCTTTTCGAAAAATGTAAAAATATCACATTAAATTTGGATCTATCTTCTGATAAATTTCTTGATGCAGATTTATAAGGTTTTTTTAAAAAATTACCTTTGATTTTAACAGATTAAGAAAATTACTCAATGAAACTTGAGGACAGAACAAAGATTCAGCATTTAAGTATAATATTTGATTTATGTAATCTCTGTCCCAAAGCACTTTGGTATGAGACTCTTTCCTTGTTGGTGGAGATGAATGCCCTGCCCTGTGTGAGGGACAAGTGGAGCTGGTAAGAAGCAGAAAGTATCCGTTCCCCTTTGGGACTCTTCAGGGGTAGTCCCTGTTTTCATACTCCACCTCAGGTTGTTGAAGGAAAAGACTAAGGAAGATGGGGGAGGAGAAGACAGTCTCTGGCATGTCTTCCCAGAGTCTTTTTCTTCACAACTTGAAGTGGGGTTGACTTCTTCCATTTTCTCTCTTGAAGCTGAAGCCCAGAAGTGCTGAAATGAATCTAAGGAATGATGCAAAGCTTGATGAGTCTTCAAAGGGGACTGGCCTTGAGAAGACCCACCCCCGCAGGGCTAGTAGCTGAGAACTAATACATTCTGCCTTTTGCCAGCTCCAACCTATCCACAGGGCAAGGGCACTTATCTTCACCAATAAGGAGAGAGTCCCATGCCAAAGGGCTTTGGGAAGGGGGTTACAGATGCATGTCAGAATATGCTATTTAAAGAATGTAATTAAAACAGACTAGAGCAGATTGAATACTGGATAGAATCTCTACAGTCATACTGTTCCACAAACTCTCTTTTGTAGCTACATTAAATTCCATATTAATTAGAAAAGTATTCTAATTAAAATTCTGGGTATTGGGTATTCTGGCTATCCATTTGTTAG
Source organism: Potorous gilbertii (assembly GCA_028658325.1). Taxonomy (NCBI): domain Eukaryota; kingdom Metazoa; phylum Chordata; class Mammalia; order Diprotodontia; family Potoroidae; genus Potorous; species Potorous gilbertii. The sequence continues at coordinate 74,192 of JAQQSK010004241.1, forward strand.
TTCTAGCAATTCTAGTGAAATTTGACTCTAGTGCCTTATCATAATTTGTAAATGACCCAGGGATTTTAAAAAATTATGCCAGTGGAAGTCAGCATCTGGCAAGTTCAGTCAAGCTGGAAGCCTTTGAATATGGGTCCCATAATGACCTGAGGACCAGCTGAAGACATTCCAACCTACAAAGGGACTGTAATTTGTATTAGTGGATAAAACACTCATACCAATTGTGAGACAGATAAACACGAGGGAAGGCTACCAGCAGGTATTCTAGCGTGAGTATAGGTTTACTCTTGGTCCAGGAAGAGAGGAACAGAGTCACAAAAAGGGGTTAAGAAGCTAGCTACTTTATTCTAGTCTAGTCTTCTCATAAGGGGTTGCTGATAATGGAAACACCAACTCCTATAGCATTACCCAATCACCCTTCTCTCAGGGGTCAGCAAGAGTGGGGCAGCTACCCCTACATCTCCATGGGGTCAGTCGAGACAGACACAGCGTGGCAACTTGGGCACTCTCCCAAATCCCCTCAAGCCTCAATGAGGGGCGTTGAGGCAAACAAAAGATTCCCCCCAACCCTTGATGGGGGCTGCTCAAGGTGCACATAGCATTACATGATCATATTTCCCACTTACTAACCAGGGCCCACTTGATTTTATAGGGCAACAGACGAAGAAGGACTATTCTCAGCAATAGCCTCTCAGTTTCACTTGAGCAATATCATCATTCAGCACAACTGTAGTAAAAATCATATTGCGATATTCCCTGTAAAAGCAAGCATGGTCCCCAACATACAGAGGAAGGCCTGTTGTGCAGGTTCATTGATCTGCTTTTCTAAAAGAAGTGGTAACTATCACATGTATCATTCACCTAATGTTGGGGAAAAGTCAGCACCCTAAGTTTCAGAGAAGATACAGAGAAATCAAAATCAACATACAGTACTTGCAACTACTGGACCATAAGCAGTACATACATCACGGATCAACAGACAGATGCAACTACCTGACCATACATACACATGTATTGGAGCCAGTAAGACCTAGGTTTAATGCCAATCTCTGACACGTTGACATAAACTAGTTGTGCGACCATGAGAAGCTCACTGGAATTCTCAGTGTCTCAGACAATTAATATGATCATTTACATTGGTGAAAGGAGTTTGCATGTTGGAAGTATACCACGCAGATGAAATCAGAGGATGAGGGATTAAAAAAAAAAAAGCATTGCAATAAGTGTTTCTAGTGGATACCAAAAATTATTTGGGAGGTTATGACATTAATCTTTTATATGTACATAGAGTTTTATGAGCTCTTTAAGGGTTTTGAACTCAGTGTAGAAGACCAAGAAGTTAAGTCTTTGTCAATCACACAACCACTTTGAAACAGGGGTACGCAAAGCAGGTAGACATCAAGAGTGCAACACCACACAGGTGAATGCGTATTTTAAAATTACTTTTAATAAATGTATACGTTTTTAATGCCAGAAATTTCCACTCTCCACAGAACACAGATGCCTATGACAGAATCTTTAAGTTGGAGTGCATGTGTTTCAGAGAACAGTCAAAGCCTTGGATGGAGAGTGCCAATTTTTAAAATCTGGGAGTAAAATATTCCAACTTTGTGTAGAGCACACAAAAGCTTCCCCATGATGCTGGAACCAATACCAAAAACAGATAGGGATTTAAATTTTACTGTTGTAATTGGGAAGGGATGACATAGCAGTGGGTCAATATCAAAATGACCAAATCTTCACTGGGTCATATTTTTAGAGTGGAAAGAGACCATTTAGGCAAACCCTTTCATTTTAGAGATGGGGAACTGAGGCTCAGGAACACACAAGCAATAAGGGGCACCCTCAGGATTTTTGACTCCATAAACAGCTTCCTTTCCATTGTACCAGATCATCTCTTTGAAAGACCTAAATTCATAGTGATTTCTTTAGATTTGAAAGTGGACAAGACACAGGCAGAATAGGCAATTGTATGAATGTTATTATCACTATTATATATATATATATATATATGTACATATATATATGTATAAAAAACATACATATAATAGTGATAATGGTAGGCACAGAATGAGGGTTTGACAGATCCATAAATAGCAGAAATGGGTGGAAAGTGGGGTGGAAAGGACACAGGTGTGTAGATGGACCTGTTAGAGTATTTGTTTAATCTAAAAACATCATATGCCCTCCAGTCTTTAGGATGTTAAAATTTCTAAGGTCATGTACTTACAGAACCACAAAGGATCATGTAATCTAAGAGCTGGTCCAACTTATGCACAGAAGGAATCCCCATTATGTTATACCCCCACCGATAATGGCCTCTTACTTGAAGATCTCCAAGGAGGGGGAATCTGCTACCTTCCCTCGTAGCTATATTTTTATTAAAGAAATCTTCACTCTTGTTTCATTGTAGAAATTATGTTATTTTGAGCAAGATAGAACATAAACTCCTTTCCATTTTTGAATAGTTCTGTTAGGAAGTTTATCCCCCCCTTATATCAAGTTTGCATTTTCTACCCATTCTTCCAAGTTCTGCCTTCTGAGAAAAAAAGAAAAGATAGTCTAATCTCCAACATAAAGTAGAACTGATTATTTACACTGTCAAGATTTCCAAGGATGGATTAGGAAAGCAGGGAAAGATGAAGTGATATGGCTGGAGACCAGAGTGAGAATGAGAAATAGGGTTGGAGGGTGGGAATGGACTAATAGTAACTGGCATTTATATAATAATAGTATATTTATATCATTTATATAACATTTATATAATAATAGTACATTGCTTCTTTAAGGGTTACAAAACACTTTAGAACAATTATCTCATTTTATCCTCACAACAACTCTGGAAAGTAAGTGATATTGTTTTTATTCCCATTTCACATTACATGTGGGAAACTGAGTCAGGCAGTGGTTAAGGGACTTACCCAAGGTCATACAGCTAGAAAGTGTCAGAGATTGGATGTAACTCAGGTCTATCAAGTACGATTTGCCATTTCCTTCTCCAGGGTTATACAGCTAGTAAGCGTCTGAGGACAGATTTGAGCTCAGATCTTACTGACTCCAGGTCCAGTGATAAATGAATGTTTTGATTCACAGAGCTACCTCATGGTTTCATGCCCTTAAAAGGGGAACACACTCGAGATTGTTAAACAGGTTCCCCTCCACCCTGCCGTATTCTATTAAGTTCTTATTTATCATAGGGACTTACACAGATATCTAGCCTTATGAAGCTACCATAAAGGCTTGTGTTTCACTAATAAGAAAAATGAATTTGGGTTTGGAGAGCCAACCACTTTCCCCACTGGATTTTCACCATTCTAATAATTCAAAGCAAAGAGCAAAGTCTAGGTTTTTGATCCTCCATGTCATGATTCAGTCCCTTATTGCTCTAGTTCCAGAGACAGATATTATTGAACTTTAGTCTAGGTACTCTGACATTTCCAGAAGGCTGGGATTTGAGGAACACTTCCCACTTTGCCATATGGTTTTCTCGGACATGGATGTTATCTCTTAGGCTGTGAGGTTATTCCACTGCCACTCCATGGCTGAAACCACGGTCCCTAAGTTTAGGATCTTTCCAGGCATCATATAATTGAGATGCCCTGCAACTGCTTCTTGCCAACCCTGCTTTTTTGGTCATTGACAGCAGATGAAATTGTCCCAGGGATGCTATTAGTGGTTCCCAAAGGATAGAGAAAGTTAAGTAGTTGGGCACCTTCCAGCATCTCTCTCTACTCTTACTTCTCTGGTTTCTATCTATACCCAGTTATCTTTCTGGGGCTCTTGGGAAAGGAGGGTGATGTGATCACGACTGACCCTTACTTTTTACAGACCCAGAATAAAAGGGTGGCTTTCAGTTACAACTTAAGGCCCGTCAATTCATTTTTAACCACTGAAATAGTCTTATCTTCAATGAAATATAAATATATTGATAAGTATCCAGGCCTTAGAAAAGAGATCCTCACTCTTTTCAATAAGACCCAATGGGTAAGGGAACATACCCTCCGCTGGACGATGCAATCAGAGTCCCAACACAAGTTCATGTCTCTAACCACGTCAAGTTGATCTGGTTCTCAAGATGGAAGGAGAGAGCCTTTAGTTCTTAGTTTTAAGTCACCTTAGGCTTGGAAAAGATGTTTACAAACAGTTTTATTTACAGTACCTACATTCCTTAAAGGACAAGTCAGATAGCAAGAAAACCAAAGTTTGAAGTTAGACAAAAACTAGACAAACTGCTTAGTAAAATAGGAAAACAAGAATTAACTTTTCAACCTTATGAATTCTGCTTACCTTTCTTTCCCTAGCTGTACCAATGCATTTGTATTTTCTCTGTCGTGGTGGTTTTTCACATTTTCCTTCCCAGAGTGCCCTTGTGTTCAGGAAGTTGGCTAATAATAGTAGTTAGCATTTATATAGCCTCTTCTATGTGAAAGGTGCTATGCTAAGCTCTCTACAAATACTATCTCATTTGAATCTCATGACAACTCTGGGAGGTAGGTCTATTATTATACACCCATATTACCACTGAGGAAACTGAAGCAATTACAGGTTAAGTATCTTGCCCCACTTCACATAGCTGGTAAACTTTGGAGTTGAACTCAAATGTTCTTGTCCCTAGACCCAGTGATCTAGCCACTGTACCAGCTAGTGGCCAACAAATGCACTCTTATTGTCACCAGGTACAGGGAGGAGGGAGTAGTTCCAACAATGTGTCATTAACAGCTGTTAAATAACTTGTACAGATAAGAAGTATTGAACTTTCACAGCTGTGACAAGAGGATTTCTGTGTCTGTCCCTGAAGTCCAAGTCTTCCCTACGTGTGAGATGTATGGCAGCTGTGTGGATAGGTATAGATGCCTTACAGTATTTGCACATAACCAATTTCTGCTCCTTCAGGATTGTTGTGAAAATCAAACAAGATAATATATATAAAGCACTTTGTAAAGATGAATGCTGTGTTAATAGTGCAGTATATATATTTACATATTTTTATTTCTTTGTCATTATTCCATTTTATTTTAGGGGAAGACCAAATGTAGTGGGGAAAATAATTATAAAACTCAATAAAATTAAGGGAAATTTTTGAATGACCATGGAAAGTCCTCACAAACTCAGTTCAAGGAGAAATAGCTTAATTTTAATTAACATGCTTGCCCACTACTACATGATTGATTTAGTAACTTTTTATGATTGGATCATCCTGAATATCTATAATAGAAACCAAATTAAACAAAATGTTTTGGAGAGGCAATTGAAATCAAATGAAGAGCATCATAATTCCGTTATTGAGGTTAGTAATACAGTAATATTTCATTTACTGTAGGTATTCATGCCCAAACTCAACATTGGCATTCATATTTAAATGTTTTAAATTCTGTTGTACAAGTGACTACAAAGTAGGGCTTTAGGAGAAAAGTATCAAGATTAGAATAAAATATTAAAATATTTAATTGTAGGACCTGTAAACATAGCAACAAATCAAGATTAGTGTCACTCAAAAAGATATTCAGGATAATTGAACATTAGCATTTCCAGTTAAGTTAACCAGGTCTTTTTACTTGTATTATTCCTGGAGACAGTTTCACATATGAACTAAAAAGTCACTCAAAAGTTTGCTCCAAAGCTGAATGTTCTAATAGAGACACCATAGTCTGACTGCCAAACATATGCTTCCATAAAGACTATTTTATGATGAACTCACACAAGGCAAGCCCTCACAAAGAAGTCAGAAGAAGCAGTACGAGGCAATCTCAAGGTCTCTTTGAAGAACTTTAGTATTGACTGTGAGCAGGCAAAGAGATCCCTCAGCATGACATGCCAGCATCAAAGAGGCGCCCTTTGCTCTCTGAGCAAAGCAGAATCATAGTAACACAAAAGAAATGTGAGATGCACAACAATAGAGAGAGCTCCATCCCAAATGTTCAAACGGACTATTTGTACCCAACTTATGCTTGTATTAGATTGATCAGCCACAGTTCACCACACTGTACTTTGATCACAACATCATGATGTCATGGGTCCTCTTCCAGTTGAAGGAGGAACAACAACAAATACATGCCTAGGGGGTCTCTGGGGTCTAAGGAATCACAACATAAGGAAAGTAAAGCAATTATTTTAAGTCTTTGCTTTCAGCTAGAGATGTCTCCTTTTATGACCTGGAGCTGGGAAGCATGGGAAACAGAGTGACAGTTCTCTTTTATGTCTGACCATGAAAGTGGATCACTTCTTATGAGCACTGGGGAAGCAACAACCAACCAACTATAGGGCAACATTAGGAGAGGGAAAAGAACTCTACAATACTCAAAGAAGTAGAACCAGGAGAAAAAAGACAAGTTAATACAGTCATAAAGAGCCCATTTTATTACCTTTCATAGCTATGATAATGTAAGAACCTGGAAGAATGTTTGATTTAGCTGGTTCTGCTGGCTAGTTCAATAGTGGAGAGCAGGAGAGGAGGCTGAAGGGTCACTGAAGTCTTGGTTTCTAGAGCTGCCAGTCAAAAATCTTATTCTGACCCTGACTAAATGGTGAGATTTAAGGACACTAAAGATCTTGTCTAAGGCCTTCCTTAAAAAGGAAAACCAAAAAACCCCCAAACCCTCTAACATTGGTCCTTTTTTTAAACTGGTCTAATATTTCTACCCTTAAAGGCATTCATAGAATCTGCATCTAAAAGGACTTCAAAATCATCTAATTTGATCTATAACTCTCCAGGAATTTCTTTTATAAAGTCTGTGACAAATTTTTCAAGTAAGAAGGATGGAATGAACTACATCTTAGGATACTGAAAATAAAATGGCAGATGGAATTTCTGAGACATTGTCAGTGAATGTCAGTGAAATAGAGAATGAGAGAAGAACAGCAGGACTGGATAAAGACAAATGTTAGTCCTATTTTCCAAAGAGGAGAAGAGAATGGAAACAGGAAAACTATAGGCAAGGGAGATTTACTGAAATTCCTGGTGAAATTCTAGGCTATGTAATTTTTTAAATACTAAATTTATTTATTTTTAGTTTCCAATATTCACTTCCATAAAATTTTGGAGTTTTTAAATTCCTCCCTCCCCAAGATAGCATGCAATCTGATATAGGCTCTACTTGTACATTCATATTAAACATATTTTCACATTAGTCATGATGTAAAGAAGAAAAGGAACTAATGGGAGGAACCACCAGAAAGAAACAAAACAGACCAGTAAAAGAAAAGAAGAATAGTATGCTTCCATCTGCATTCAGAGTTCTTTGAAGTTCTTTCAAGTTCTTTCTCTGGATGTGGATAGTATTTTCCATTGTCTTTTCAAGTTCTCTTAAAACCTTGAGTTGCTGAGAAGAGTTAAGTCTGTCAAAGTCAGTCATCTCACAATGTGGCTATTACTGAGTACAATGTTCTCCTGGTTCTGTTACATCATTTCATACAAGCCTTTCCAGGTTTTTCTGAAGTCTGGCTGCTCACCATTTTTTTATAACACAATAGTATTGCTCAGTCATTTCCCAGCTGATGGATATCCCCTCAATTTTGAATTCTTTGCCACCATGAAAAGAGCTGCTATAAACATTTTTGTACATATGAGTCCTTTTCCCATCTTTATGATCTCTTTGAGATATAGTCCTAAGTGTAGTATTGATAGTTCAAAGGGAAATGCACAATTTTCTATTCCTTTGGGCAGAGTTGCAAATTGCTCTCCAGAATGGTTGAATCAGATCACAACTACACCAACAATGCATTAGAGTTTCAATTTTTCCACATCTTCTCTAACATTTAACATTTTCCTATTTTGTCATATTAGCCAATCTGATAGGTGTGATGTGGTACCTCAAAGCTGTTTTGATTTCTTAAATTGATTGAGAAATTGATCTCTCTAATCAATGGTGATTTAAAGCATTTTTTCATATAACTACAAACAGTTTTAATTTTTTCATCTAAAAACTGCCTGTTCATATTGTTTAACCATTTAACAATTGAGTGATTTGTATTCTTATAAATTTGATTTAGTTCTCTATCTATTTTAGAAATGAGGACTTTATCAAAGACACTGGCTGTAAAAATTGTTTTCCAGCTTTCTGCTTCCCTAATCTTGGTTGCATTGGTTCTGTTTGTGTAAAAACTTTTCCGTTTAATGCAGTCAAAATCATCCATTTTGCATTTCATAATGTACTCTATCTCTTGTGGGGTCATAAATTCTTCCCTGCTTCATAGATCTGACAGGCAAACTATTCCTTGGTCTTCTAGTTTGCTTATAATATCAGTCTTTACATCTGAATTATGTATCCATTTTTATTTTATCTTGGTATAGGGTATAATAACATATTGGTCTATGCCTAGTTTCTGCCATACTATTTTCCAATTTTCCCAGAAGTTTCTGTTGAGTTCTTATCACAGAAGCTGGAGTTTTTGGAATTATCAAATAGATTATGAAAGTCATTGAATATTGTGTCTTCTTTACCTAACCTATTCCACTGATCTCTATTTCTTAGCCAGTACCAAGACATTTTGATGATTTTTGCTTTATAATACAATTGAAGATTTGTTACACTTAGGCCACCTTCCTTTGCATGTCTTTTCATTAATTCCCTTAAAATTTTGGACTTTTTGTTCTTCCAGATGAATTTTGTTATTGTTTTTTGTAGCACTATAAGTTTTTGGTAGTTTGATTGGTATGGCACTGAATAAGTAAGTTAATTTAGATAGAATTGTCATTTTCATTATATTAGCTCAGTCTACCCATGAACAACTAATATTTTTTCTAATTATTCAGATCTGATTTTATTTGAGTGAAGTGTTTTCTAATTCTGTTCATATAGTTCCTGGGTTTGTCCTGGTTTTTTTCTTTTGGCAGGTAGACTCTGAAATATTTTATGTCTACAGTAACTTTAAATGAAAATTTTCTTTCTATCTCTTGTTCTTGGGCTTTGTTAGTAATATAAAGAAATGCAGATGATTTATGAGGGTTTATTTTATATCCTGCAACTTTGCTAAAGTTATTAATTATTTAATGTAATTTTTTAGTTTATTCTCTGGGATACTCTAAGTGTAACATCTTATCATTTGTAAAGAACGATAGCTTTGTTTCTTCTTTGCCTATTCTGATCCCTTCAATTTCTTTTTCTTCTCTTAATGCTTAAGCTAACATTTCTAGCACCATACTGAATAAAAATAGTAATAATGGACATACTTGTTTCATCCCTGATCTTATTAGAAATGCTTCTAGCTTATCCCCATTACATATAACACTTATTGATGGTTTTGGATAGATGCTACCTATCATTTTAAGGAAGACTCCATTTATTCCTATGTTCTCTAGTGCTATATTTTGTCAAATGCTTTTTCTGCATCTATTGAGATAATCATATGGTTTCTGTTAGTTTTGTTGTTGATGTGGTCAATTATGCTGATATTGATATCCTAATATTGAACTAGCCCTGGTCATAGTGTATTATCCTCAAGATAAGTTGCTTTAATCTCTTTGCTAATATTTTATTTAAAATTTTTGCATCTATATTCATTAGGGAAATTGGTCTATAATTTTCTCTCTGTTTGGACTCTTCCTAGTTTAGGCATCAGTACTATATTTTTATCATAAAAAGAATTTGGTAGAACTCTTTCTTTGCCTATTTTCCAAATAGTTTATACCATATTAGAATTAATTTTTCTCTAAATGTTTGATAGAATTCACTTGTAAATCCATCTGGTCCTAGGGAACTTTTCTTAGGGAGTTCATTGATGACTGGTTCAATTTCTTTTTCTGAAATGGGAAAATTTAAGTATTTTATTTCCTTTTTTGTTAATCTGGGTATTTGACAGATAACACACAGGAGGCACTGGAGTTCATGGTCTCCAGCCTCTGACAGATTCACTTTTGATCTGGTCAGATAGACAGGCAACTTTAGAGGGGTTAATAATCAGTTTTCTTCTAGTCTAGTCTTTTCAAATGGTTGCTGGGAGAACCAGTTTCTTCAGCATTCTCTGATTACCCTTCTCACTGAAGAGAACTATCCCTAAATCTCGGTGAGATCAATCTAGACAAGCATGCTTGTGCACTCCCCTAAATCCCCTCAAGTCTCAGTGGGGGCCAGTTGTGGCAGGTGACAGCCTTGCTCTACATATTTCCCTTGAAGTCCCCCATGATTTCATGGATTTCGCTGTGGCTTTCTCCCTCCCACTGACCAATGACCACCTGCTTTTATAGGGCAACAGACAAAGAAGGCATCTTGGCAACAATTAAGTTCACAGGTTAACTTTTGCAGCAATTTCATCATTCTGTGTAAGCATAGTAAATATCAATTATGTCATGCCCGTATCTAAAGCACAGGCTAGGTAGGACAGTCTGTCACCATGATTTTAAGAACTGCTATCTAGAATCCTTGGAATTATTCTGGGAACTAGTTATTCCCATGGCCATGGATTCTGAGAAACTGAACTCTAAAAGAATAACAAAATTCTCCTTTTATACACATGCCAATCAATATTTTTTGTAAACATTCTTTAATTTCACTAGAAATGTCAAATTGGTTGACATATAGTTGAGTAAAATAACTCCTAGTTTTTGTTTTGATTTCCTCTTCATTGGTGGTGAATTCATCCTTTTGACCTTTGATGCTCGTAATTTGGCTTTCTTTTTTTTTTTCAATCAAATTAACCAAAGGTATATCATTGCTGGTATAAAGGGAAAGAGTTTCTACTGACATTCTTGATGAGCAAGGATGCCCAAAATAAAGCCATTAATGATGTTTAAGCAGGAGGACTTATTAAGGAACACTGTGTGAGCTCCATAGGCATAAAGGGTTTAAGATTGGTTTTTGAAAAAAGAGACAGAAAGACAAAAAGAAAGAAAGAAAGAAAAGAAGGAAGGAAGGGAGGAAGGAAGAAGAGAGAAAAAAAGAAAATGGAAAAAAGGAAGAGACAGAGAGAAAACCAGTCAGTAAGAAAGAGACAGGAAGGAAGAAAGGAAGGAATGGAGCCAGTAAACTCCAAATTAACAGGGAAGCTTCCAGTCATCAAGATTTAACTTCCTTTGGAGAGGAGAAGGACTTGGAGAAAGAGAGGAAGAGGAAAACTGAGAGGATGAACTGAGTTACCCAACTCTCTGGGTCCCCACTCAGGCAGCTCTGCTTACTCACAGATTGTATTTGTCTATTTTTCAAAGAGGACCATAACTTCAGGAAAATGATGACATGACTTGTAATTAACACTGATTTGAGTAAGGAAGGGCTGTGAAAGGTCACCATTCACACTTTCTTCTCCAGAGTCATTTGGGTCCAGTGGCTGGATATTGATCACAAGAACCAGAGATGATCCAGGATCCAAAAGAGACCCTGGCAATTTGAAGTCTAAGACCTTTCCAGATTCTCATGTTGAGGGAGGTAGCACCGAGTCAGTGAATAGGCTTCTTTACAGAGTGAGTCAAGGGATGGCTCCTTTCATTTAAAAATGTCAATCTGCGATGGGAAGAGGCTCAGGCCTGATATTCTAAAGGGAGACAGTTTTCATTGACATTCACTCTGTGCCTGGAGGGTAACAAATAAAGCCATTAAATCATGCTTGGGCACAGAGAAATTGTGGTCCAGTCTGTGAGCTCCAAAGGGAAATGGGGTTTAAGAGTTGACCTCTGAGAAAAGAGATAGAAAGTCAAACAAAAACTAAGAAAGAAAAAAGAAAGAAGGAAACAAAGAAACAAAAAAGAAGGAAAGAAAAAAGAATGGAAGTAAGGAAGGAAGAAAGGCAGAAAAGGAAGGAATTGGAGAAAGAAAGGGGAAGGAAGGAAGAAAAGAAACAAAATGAGAAAGGAAGTAACAAGAGAAGGAGGAAATAAATGAAGAGAAAGAAAGGAAGGTAAGAAGGAAAGAATCTATCCAATAAACCCCAAGTTAACAGGGAAGCTTCCAGACATCAAAATTTACCTTCCTTGGGAGAGAAGAAGGAAATGGAGAGGGGGACAAAGAGGAAGAGAGAGAGAAACCAAAGTTACCCAGCTGACTGGGTCCTTATTCAGGCAGCTCTATTTACTCACAGGTTGTGTTTGTCCTTCATTTTCAAGGAGGACCATGACTCAGGGAAATGATGACATGATTGGCAGTTGACTTTAAATTGACTGAGGAAGGGCTGTACAATGTCACCACTTCAACTTTTCCTTCAGAGTCATTCAAGTCCTGTGGCTGGATATTCATTAGGATAACTGGAGATGACCCAAGATGCCAGAGGAAACAATTTGAGAGGAGGCTTGTACCTTTGTAGGATGAATCTCCCAATCCTTCTCCTTTAGATATTCACCAAGTCATGTAATACTTGTCCAACTTGAGTTTCCCTCTCCCCCTGTATCATGATGTCATCTATATAATAAATAACTTGAACATGTGAGTGTTTAAAATCATCTAGATGATGACATTTGGCATATAGTCAGTTTATGGTGGTGGGAGGTGGATAAAAGTATATTTTCTTCATTGCCAAATAAAGACAAACTGGTCCCATTGGGCATGGTCTATTAGAATACTAAATAAAGTTATTAGACAAATTTATCACTGCATACCAATGTCCTGAGTATCGCCACACCTGCTCTATCAGGGTTATGGTATCTGCCACAGCAGCAAACAACAATAGAGTAACTTTATTAAATTGCCTACAATCTACTGTCATTCTCCATGAACCATCCAATTTGCAAACAGATCACATTGGGTTACTCCATTTGGTGGTTGTGGGAACCAATACTGACAACTCTACACATTCTTGTATAGTACTAGTTATTACATCCTGACATCTGGGTATGCGATATTTTTTGAAGGTAATAACCTTAGTAGGCAGGGGCGAGGATACAGGGGAAATTGTTAATTTTCCTACAAGTTCTATCCTGATTTCTCATCATACCACAAATTGATATCTACCTTCAGGTTATTATAGTGTCTTACCCCTAAGAATATCTATTCTGATAACATATTCAGGAAGGGGAATTATTACTGCTGAATACTCTCTATGGGGAAGTTGTCCAATATTCATAGATAAAGTGACTTATTTACCTACAATTTCTGTCCTGCCTAACCTGGTGATAGTTATAGGATGTCCACACACAAATTTAGCTGGGACTCCATATATTAAGGAGGACTCCTACCTGGTGTCTATTAAAGTTTGAACTACTGTAGTAGATTCATCATTCCAATGGGAATATATGGCCTATAATCTCTGCTTCTTACCATGTGGATTCTACCAGAGTATGATCTATGCCCTAATCCTCCTTTAAATGACACAAATCTGGGTAGACTGGAGGCTTCAAGGGAGGGGCTGATGGTCCAGTTCCAACCTCTCCAACCACCTTTCCTCCCAAGAATTTCTCTGTGAACATATAGTATAACTCATACATGGGGACTCCATCAATTTTGCTTTTATTGACCCCTGCTCTTATCAGGGCAGTAAACAAGTTCTTTCAGGATATTCTATTTTCAGATCTTCTTTCCTGCTACTCACTTTGACTGTTCTGTTCCTCATTCTTTCTATTTGTCTCCCAAACCCCAAATTCCCCAAGGTATAAAATTTTCTCCAGTACTTCATTTAAAGACTTCTGAGCTTTGCTTGACAGAAGAGTAATGATGAGATGGTTGTAAGAAGGGGGTGCAGTCCTAAAAAGCATATTCCCATGGTGAGCTCCTACAGGAGTTAGATGATAATGGTCTGTTTCCTCCACCATGATAGCAATTTTCTTGACTTCCTCTTTCAGTTTATATAAACCACCTTAAGGGCATACCATGGTCTATCAGATTGTGGAAACATTGAGTCTGTAGGGTATTGTTTGCCACAACCCTATGCTTCCAGGGCCACTCCATTAGTATTATGATAACCTCCCACATGTCCTAATGAAAGAGGTTTCCTTATGACTTGTTATACAAATGAGTTGCTATTGATTCCTCAAAATTTGAGAAAAACATCACTGTTTACCTAAGTTGCAGAGCTGCCTGAATGGGGATGCTGCTATTTGGGAAACTCTGTTCATCTCTTTCTTCCTCTTTCTCTCCCTATTCATTTCCTTCTCTCCCAAGGAAGGTAAATTCTGAAGTCTAGAAGCTGCCCTGTTAACTTGCAGTTTACTGGCTTGAATCTTTCCATTCTTCCTTCCTCTTTCTTTCCTGCTTACTAGCTTTCTTTCTGTCACTTCTTTTTTTTATCTTCTTTTTGTTTTTTCTCTCTCCTTTCTATCTTGTTTTCTTTCCTTCTTTCTTTCTTTTTTCTTTCCTTCATTCTCATTTATTTCTCTTTTTCTTTGTGTCTCTTTTCTTTCTCGATTTCCTTCTCTCCCAAGACAAGTAAATTCTGATGCCTAGAAGCTGCCCTGCTAACTTGGAGTTTACTTCCTTCCTTACTTCCTTCCTCTCTCTTTCTTGCTAAAAGAAAGAAAGAAAGAAAAAGGAAGAAAGGAAGGAAAGAAAGAAGGAAGAAAGGAAGGAAACAAAGAAAGAAAGAAAAGAGAAAAAGACAAAAGAAAATGAGAAAAAGAAGAGACAAAGTAAGTATGCAAGAAAGAGACAGGAAGGAAGAAAGGAAGGAATCAAACAAACTAGTAAACTCCAAGTTAACAGGGCAGCTTCTAAACATCAGAATTTACCTTCTTTGGGAGGGAAGATGGAAATGAAGAGGAGGAGATAGAGGAAGAGAGAGACAAAGAGAAGATTTACCCAAATGACAAGGTCCCTATTCAGGGAGCTCTGCTTATTCACAGGTTGTGTTTGTCCTTCATTTTCAAGGAAGGAAGGAAGGAAAGAAGACGAATGAGAGAAAAGAAAAAAGAAAGAGGGAGAAAGAAGAGAGGAAAAAAGAAAAAGGGAAAACAGAAGATACAGAAAGAAAACTAGTAAGGGAGAGGAGTGAAGAAAGGAAGCATTTGAGCCAGTAAACACAAAGTTAGCAGCACAGCTTCTAGACATCAGAATTTACCTTCCTTGGGAGAGAAGAAGAAAATTGAGAAAGAAAGAAACAGAAAGTAAAGGAGAAATAAATAAGAATGAAGGAAAGAAAGAAAAAAGAAAGAAGAAAAACAGATAGAAAGAAGAGAGAAAAGAAGAAAAAGGAAAATGGAAAAAAGGAAGGGACAGAAAGAAATCTAGTAAGCAGGAAAGAGAAAAGAAGGAAGAAAGGAAGGATTTGAGCCAGTAAACTCCAAGTTAACAGGGCAGCTTCTAGACACCAGAATTTATGATTTTGGGAGAGAAGGAAAAGAAAAGGGGGAGAAAGAGGAAGAGAGAGAGGAAGACCAGAGTAATCTAACTGACAGGGTCCCCATTGAGGCAGTTCTGTGTACTCATAGGTTTTGTTTGTCCTTCCCTTTCAAAGAGGACTATGACATCAGGAAAATGATGACATGACAGGGAATTGACTTTGATTTGACTAAGAGAAAGCTGTGCAAGTTCTTAAGCCTCAATTTGTCCTAGAGAACCATTCAGATCCAGTGTCTAGATATTCACTAGGAAAGCTAGAGAGGACTCAACATACCAGAGGAGACTGGCATTTTAAGGCAAAAACATCGTCAAGATCTCATTTTGAGTGAGTTAGCACCCATTCAGTGAACATGTCTCCTTGAGATGTGAGACAAGTGATGGCACCTTTAAATAAAATATTAACCAGCTGGGAGAGGAAGAGCCTTGCAGTTGCTGATTTTGAAGGGAAGAGTTTCTTGCGGCATTCTTGATGAACCAGGAGGCCCAAAATAAAGTCATTAAGTGATACTTAAGCAGAGAGACTTATTGCAGAACACTCTGTGAGCTTCAGGTTAATATAGGGTTTAAGTTTGGTCTTTGAAAAAAGAGACAGAAAGAAGGGAAAGAAACAAGAAAGTAAGATGGGAAGGCAGGAGGGAAGGAAAGAAGAAAGGAAGGAAAGAAAGAAGGAAGGAAGAAGCACAGGAGAAAAAAAAAGGAAAAAAGCAATTGGGAGAAAGGAAGAGACAGGGACAAGGCCTTTTAAGCAAGAAAGAGAGAGGAAGGAAGGAAGGAATAATTCGAGCCAGTAAACTCCAAGTTAGCAGGGCAGCTTCTAAGCATCAGAATTTACCTGTCTTGGGAGAGAAGAAGGAAATCAAGAAAGGAAAAAGACACAAAGAAAAAGAGAAAGAAATGAGAATGAAGGAAAGAAAAAAGAAAAAAGAAGGAAAGAAAACAAGATAGAAAGGAGAGAGAAAAAAACAAAAAGAAGATAAAAAAAGAAATGACAGAAAGAAAGCTGGTAAGCAGGAAAGAGAGAGGAAGGAAGAATGGAAGGATTCAAGCCAGTAAACTGCAAGTTAACAGGGCAGCTTCTAGACTTCAGAATTTACCTTCCTTGGGAGAGAAGGAAATGAAGAGGAGGAGAAAGAGGAAGAAAGAGATGAAGAACAGAGTTTCCAAATAGCAGCATCCCCATTCAGGCAGCTCTACTTATAAACAGGTTGTGTTTGTCCATCATTTTCAAGGAGGACCATGATATCAGGGAAAGGATGACATGACAGGTAGTTGGCTCTGACTTCACTCATGGAGGGTTGTGCAACTTCACAAGGTTCAATTTGTTCTAGAGAACCATTCAGGTCCAGTGTCTAGATATTCAGTAGGATAACTGCAAATGACTCAACATACCAGAGGAGACTGGAGTTTTAAAACAAAGGCATGGTCAGGATCTCATTTTCAGTGAGCTAGCACCCATTCATGCCTCTTTGAGATGTGAGACAAGTGATGGCACCTTTAAATAAAAAAATTAAGAAACTGGAAGGGAAAAAGTCTCGCCACTGCTGATGTCAAGGAGAATAGTTCTTTGGAGAATCATCAAATGAGCCAGGAGACCCAAAATAAAGCCATTAAGTCATGCTTAAGCAGGGAGACTTATGTTGGAACACTTGGTGAGCTCCAGGTTAACACAATGTTTAAGGTTGTTCTGTGAGAAAAGAGACAGAAAGAAGTGAAAGAAAAAATCAAGTTAGAAGGAAAGGAAGTAAGGAGCACAAGAGACAGAAAAAAATGGGAGAAAGGAAGAGACAGGGACAAAGCCTTTAAGTAAGAAAGAGACAGGAAGGAAGAAAGGAAGGATTTGAGCCAGTAACCTCCAAGTTAGCAGGGCAATTTCTTTTTTTTTTTTCTTTTTTTTTTTTAAATGAATTTATTTAACTTTTTACATTCATTTCATTTTCACAAGATTTTGGGTTCCAAAATTTTCTCCCCATTAGTCCCCTCCCCCCTCCCCAATACACTGGACATTCTAATTACCCATAT